>JBAMBJ010001439.1:0-27912 GCA_037043495.1 Drosophila recens | reverse complement strand
GGGCTGGCGTGTATGGACCACGGTTCCGCATGTCAATAGCCATGGGGAAAACCCCATCCATATTCCAAGCAGAGATTCATGCAATAGAAGTCTGCGCCATAGAATGCATTCGACGCAGAATGCAAGGGGCAACTATCTTCATCTTATCGGATAGTCAAGCGGCTCTAAGAGCCCTAGAATCCTTTAAGATAACATCCAAACTTGTGGATAATTGCCTACGTAAACTAGACTGCGTGGGGGAGAGGAACACTTTAACAGTGGGCTGGATCCCTGGGCACGAAGGTCACGAAGGCAATGAAATTGCGGACTGTCTCGCAAAAAAGGGGGCAATAAAACCCCTAATAGGTCCTGAACCCTTCTGTGGCCTTGCAAGAGGACACACCATGGAAGTCATAAGGAATTGGGAGGAAAAAAAGCTTAGCATGTACTGGATAGACAGCGATGGCCAGCGTCAAGCAAAACGATTTCTTATCCCGGCCAGGAACCAATCCAAAAGAATGGTTGGCCTCAGAAAGAGTGACCTTCGTATCCTCACAGGTTATCTTACAGGACACTGTAGCCTGAGATACCACCTCAAGAAATTGAATCTTTCTGAAACTGAAACCTGCAGATTCTGTGCACTGGAGCAACATCAGAACATGTTCTATGTGAATGCCCAGCACTCTGCAGGCGTAGGCTACAAATACTGGGAGGTGAGACTACTCCACCCTACAAGATATGGGGAAACAAGCCCAACAAAGTGCTTAATTTCATAAAAAGCCTTAACCTTTAAATTTTTAGGGCTCTCCATTATCTTACAGGCCGGCACAAAAGATCTAATATTGGTCGCAGTGCAGAAAGGCCTTATTTAACATAACATAACAAGCCACACCCACACGTCAGTAGCTCAGTCCTCAAAGCTCACAGCTCGTCGAGCCTTGCGTTGACCATGCTGAATCATGCGTCAACTGAAAAGCGGAAATTGCCGTCTGTCTGCCTGTGATTTTGTAACCCGCCCGAAGTTTATTACTTTGTCGAATGATTTTCTGATTGATTTGTCACCTCTTAACCCCCTGACTCTTGACTAGACTGCAACTGAATCTGAAACTGAATTTGGCATTTCTCAACCCATTTCTGTGCACGTTCCTCGAAAAACTATTGAGGGACGCCCGTAGACAACCGCAAACATAGTTAACGCTATGTTATTTAATATTTAATTGGTTTGCCATAATTAGGTAAAAACATTAAAATATCTTTTATTTATGACCGAGCTACCGAGTCGTGGGCCCATCCAGTTTACAACTGAGAGTTGAGTTCAGCTTAGTTTCAGTTTCAGTTCAGTTCAGTTTTAGTTCTGTCGAGTTGAGTTGCGTTTCCACTTATTTTTGTTAAACATCACCAGAGTTTCGGCATGCCAGGGAAAACTGTGTCCCAACCTCCTTCCCCGCTCCTTCTTTCATTCCCTACTGCCAACGAACGCTCTTTATGCATTATACACTAATTATTTAAAATGTCAGAGCAACTAGGCTAGAAGCTGGTGGCGAATGAAACATTTGTGGCTTGGCTTACTTGCCAGTTTACATGTGGTTCTTCATGTCAAAAACAACACAATTTCGCCAATTTAATTACTTTATCTAAACGAAGATGTGTACCTTATTGAATTAATTCTTAAAATCACAACAATGTCATTTTTGGAATTCAATAATTTTTTTTGTAAGCCTGGCAGATACTTTAATTATACGCCAAACCTTAACGCAATTATAAACGCAGGTTTACAGCATTTTTAAGCATTTGGGAACTTCCCAGCAGTGTGACCGCATATGAATTTTATGAGTAGCTCAAAGTTAACTTAGCGTAAAGCATCTAGGGATTGAGAAGTGGGCGGAAGGCATCAGTTCTGCTAACTGTATAAATATGCACATACGACTAAGCGTTGGCCAACTGCTGTAGCTGCTGCTGCTGTTGTTGCTGTTGTTGTCGTTTGCCGGAACAATGAGGAGAGAAATTTTGGCTCTTGGACGATGGCTCAGCTCAGGTGCAGTCGTCGCCCATCTTCTTTATTCCATTCCCATCATAAACCAGAACGAAACGAGGGTAATTAATGAATTGTTAATATAATTTGCGACCACACGTCGACACATTCTACATCATGTTGTCCTTACCCAGCTCCAATGCCGTAGCAGTCGCATCGGTCCCTCATCGCCATCCCCTTTCTCCTGCTGCTCCTGCTAAGCAAACAGTTGCTGCAACGATCTCTGCGCCTTGGCAGCTGCAACATAATATTATTATGTCGGCATGGGGGCGGCAAAAGGGGAAAGTTCTCTGTTTTTTTTTTTTCGTCTTTCCTTTGCTAAGCGTCAGCTGCAATCCAATTTCGAGCAGAGCAATGTGTGTGTTTTTTTTTTTTTTTTTTTTTTACACGGACGTTGATGTACGCAGTACATTCAAGTGGCCCGCGCGACACCAGGCTTACACCTGTTGTTTATTGCACCGTTTCTTCTCCCTCTCGGCCCTGCCAATCAAGCATTTACACAAGAGGGGGAACAGCCTTATCGGCTCGCTTCTTCAGCTCGGGTGCGCTCCTCCCGCCTCAGCTCCAGCATCACCTCGCACGCCATCTTCTCTACTGCATCCCAGTTTTCCCTCGATGCCATCATGTATTGCACTAAGTTGCTCGGGGTGGGCTCGACTCCGAAAGTCGCAGCAACTGTGCTCCTCTGTCTCCTAAATCTAGGGCAGTCAAAAATGACGTGCTCTGCATCCTCTTGATATTCGGTACCGCAAGTTCTGCAGTAAGGGTCATCGCTGTGGCCAAAACGGTGGAGGTATGCCCTAAAGCAACCATGACCGCTCAGGAACTGGGTCAGATAGAAATTTACCTGCCCGTGTTTCCTGTCCACCCAATTCTCGATTTGTGGTATGAGTCTTCGTGTCCAGCTGCCGTTTTCCGACTCAGTCCATCTCCTTTGCCATCTATTTAACATGATCCTCTGGTTGGGATCCGCACCGTTGTTCCTGCGTTCATCTGTTTGGTCCTCTACTAAGAGGTCGAAGGGTGGTATGCCTGCAATCACGTGGACGGCAACCCCCGAGATAGTGCGAAAACCACTGGCTACCCTTAGTGCGCACACTCGGTATACGGAGTTTAACCCTCTGATGTAGGATTTCCTCCTCACGGACTTTGCCCAGATGGGTGCTGCGTACATGGTGATTGACCGTACCACCGACGTGAGTAAGCGTCTTCTTAGCTGCTTAGGTCCCCTAGTGTTGGCCATGATGCGAGCGAGTGCTGTACATGCCACTGCTGCTTTCTGCTCCATATACGCCATATGGTCCTTGTATGAGAGCCTATGGTCCAGGATTACACCAAGGTACTTCACTGATGGCCGGGAGCGCACGATGGTGTTGCCAACTGAGACGTTTGCAGTCTCTACCGTCTTCCGGGAGCTTATGAGGACCGCCTCCGTTTTGTTCTCCGCCAGAGACAGGCCTACGCCGGTCAGCCAGGTTTGTGCTAGCCTTATAGCCTCGTTGGTGATGTCCTCCACCTCTGCGATATGCTTCGCTACCGACACAATTGCCACGTCGTCCGCAAAGCCCACGATTCGCACACCCTCTGGCAGCGGTAGCCGTAGTATGCCGTCGTACATCAGGTTCCATAGTACTGGGCCTAGTACAGAGCCTTGTGGGACTCCTCCGGAAACCTGGTACAGTTTTTCGCCTCTGCTGGTGTGGTAGCGAAGTACCCTCTCCTCGAAATAGCTTCTGATTGCCTGCACTAGATACGGTTCAATCTCCTTCCTGGTAAGACATCTAATGATTTCGCCCCAGCTGGCCGTGTTGAAAGCGTTTCGGACGTCGAGCGTGACCACGAGGCAGTACTTCTTGGAGCCCCAGAGCCATCTCTTGCCTTCTATGGCTCTCTCTGCAATATCAGTTACCGCTTGGATGGCCTGGGTGGTGGATCGGGCCTTCCTAAAGCCAAACTGAAATGGAGACAGCCCGCCGTGGTCGCTTATGGACTGCTCCAGCCGGCTGCAGATTACTCTTTCGAGTGCCTTTCCCGCTGTATCCAGCAAGCAAATTGGCCTGTATGCGGAGGGGTCGTCGAGTGGTTTGTTCCCTTTAGGAATGAGGACTAGATTCTGCGTCTTCCAGCGGGGCGGGAATACCCCTTCCTTGAGGCAGGTGTTGAAGACCTCGGCAAACAGGCTTGGCTGTAGCTCCATTGCCATCTTAATGACGATACTTGGAAGTCCGTCTGGGCCAGGTGCCTTCCCCGGCTTTATTCGGCGCGCTGCACTATGGATCTCCTCCTGGGTAACTGGGATAAATGCCGCTTCCGTGTTTTCACCACGATTTGTGGCCATCGGCTCCTGTGATGGGAAGAGCTGTTCCACGATTTTGCCCATCAGGTGTGGGCAAGAAGGGCTCGGTGGTCGGAAGGCATGAAGTCTCTTCATGGTGAGCTTGTAGGCCATCCCCCAAGGATCCGCATCGGCTTGGTCGCAGAGGTCTAGGTAGTGCTTCCTCTTGCTGTTTTTAATCATGTTTTTTAACGTACATCGCTTACTCCTATAGTCCTCTTGGAGTTCATCGTGCCTCGCATCGTCGCGCCTTCGCGCCCGCTGGTATGCCCGTCTTGCCCGGAGTGAGCTCAGACGCGCTTCAGCTATCCCACTGTTCCACCAGTAGACTGCCTTCTGCCGTGTCCCTCCCGTCGTCTTGCGCATTGACGCATTGCACGCTCTTAGGATATGGCTCATCAGTTGCTCCGCTCTTCCGACTGCATTGCCACTGGTTTCTGCTCCCTCCAGCATTTGCTCGAATGCAGGTTTGTCAAGCGTGTCCAGTCTGAAAAAGGCTCTTCTTGGCGCTTCCACAGCGGGTGCTCGACTGTGAATCTCCGTGATGATTGCCTGGTGGTCACTGTGCGTGTACGTCTTGCTGAGAGTTCAGGTTGTTCTCGGCGCCAGGCTGCTACTAGCGAAGGTGAGGTCGATGACAGAGCCAGCGTTTCCTCTCCTAAATGTTTGTTCACTACCTCTGTTGAGTAGGACAAGATCGAGCCTAGCCATGGCTTCAAGTACAGCAACTCCTCTTTGATTAGTGGTTGTGCTACCCCAATCAGTTGCCCATGCGTTGAAGTCGCCGGCGATCAGGCAGGGTGATCTATTAGCAGCGTCGTTAACTAGTCTGTCTAATATCTGCGAGAACTCTTCTAGGGATAGCGATGGGGCGAGGTAGCAGCTATAGACGTAGAGGTAGTCTATCTTTACCCTAACGAACCCCTTCTCGCCTCTTTTCTCCAGCATTTGGACAGCTTTTTGCCCACAGCTCCACGTGGCCGCTCCGCACGATATATCCCCAGCCCACGTATTGGGGGACTTTATGCGATATGGCTCGCTTAGGATGGCGACATCTATCTTCTCTTCTCTTACGGTTTGCGTAAGCAGCTCTTGAGCTGCTTCACAATGGTTCAAGTTGAGTTGATAGAAACGCATCATTTCAGCATAGGTCGAACCAGCGCTTTAGCCAGGTACGGGCATCTGACACTGCTCACGGGATGATCCACCTCCTTTTCTCCTTTGCGGGTGCATAGTAAACACTTTGGGGTGTTTTTGCACGACTTTGCCTGATGGTCCGCCTCACCACACTTGAAGCACAGGCCTTTGCAGTCCACGTCTTCTCGGCATCTGTTGGCAACATGACCGAAATCCATGCATCGGAAACACCTCATGGGTTGGATTTTCCTCCGGATTCGGCAAATAACCCATCCGACACGTACCTTCCCAGCCTGCAGGAGCTTTTCGGCCTCGTCTGCTGGAAGCTTCAGACTTGCTGTCTGCGTACCACCGTACGACTTCCGTATTGAGATTATGGACGACGATGATGCTTTGATCTCACCGAACTGCGTGATCAAAGCCTCTAGGAGCTCCTCCTGAGTCGTGACCTCGTCCAGATCCCTTACTTCGATCGCTGTCGTTGCAGTAAGCGACCTTACTTCCGCCTTTGAACCAAGGAGGTCCTTCACGGCGTCTTGGAGAGTCGCCGTGTGCGGATCCGCCGACTTCGATAGCTCGAAGAGCAGTTCTCCCTTCGCAGTTTTCCGAATCGCCTTCACGTGCTGTGCCAGGCTCCTTAGCTTTGGCTCAGTCTTAACTGAGCGCAGGATATCGGCGTACGAAGTAGTGGAGTCTCCTTTAACAACAATGCTGCTAAAATAACAAAAAGCAACACACACGTGCTTGTGAGTGTGTGTGTGTTGTTGTTAGTGTGCTGCTCATTATTATTAAAATTTGTAGAATTTTTGGGGTTGCAACTAAGCTGCGTAAAAATTCAGCTGCTTGCAGCTTTCAAAATTTTGCCGCTGTTATGTTAAAGGATGCCAGCCTGCTGCCACATTCTTCCCATCCTTGCAGCTTGCCACTGCCACAGAATACTCGTCCCCCACCCATGCACCCATGCACCTCTGTCTCTGTCTCTTTCTCTCTCTTAATCTCCGTTTTCATACTTGCAGCGAGTTTGTTGCAAGCTGCATAATTCAAAGCGCAACCGCAACTTGACAATTTGCTGGCGAGTGGCAGCAGCTGCTCCTCCTTCTGAGGAGAACAGTAAACAATGACAAGTACAAATTTACCCACTTTTCGTCTATATAAATAACTCCGGCTAAAACTCTAGCGATTTGCAGAGATTATAGCTGCCATCTTGGCCACATCCCACACATATATTTTAAGAATTTTATCTTCCACGCGCTTGATAAACTATGATAATAAATATTTTGTATACATACTATGCAACAACTGCCACATCGAAAAATATTCTTTTAAATATAGTAAATAAAAAGTTATTCTTGTTCCGCTAATCAATTCGATTACCATTTTCAATTGCAATTGTACTCTTTTTAAGAAAAACGATTTTTCAATCAAATCGAAATTGCCCTGGGAACGTTCACTGAAAATCAAAAATAATTTTGTATTTAAAATATATTGCCTATAGCTTAAAACAAGTTTATATAAAAATTTTAAATATGAAAATCTATCACTGCGGACGGCAGTCGCGCTAGTGACGAAAGCAGCACGAAGGGTGCGAAGGCGACTAGCATCTATACACAGGAAGAATGAAAAATTTGCTATGTCCGATCAGGTCGAGCTATATACCGATCAAAAGGTACACAGAAAAAAAAATCCGGGATATTTAGCCCGGATTCAATCCGAAACGATGTCAGAAGTGGAGTAATCTCGGATTTTCTTAAACCAAGTATGAAATACTTGATTTTTTCAATCCCGAATTCAATCCTGAAATTCTTAAATTCAGGCTAAAAAAAAATAATGTTTTTTGTTACATTTAAACTTTTTTTTTTAATTTGTTTTTAAAGATTGTTTTTAAATGTTTTTTTAATTGTGAATGGACAACTGAGCTGTTTGAGTACAAATTACGAACTGAGTTTTATTTCTTAAAATCTTAGCCTTACGTAACTAACATGAAAATCTTAATGTCTAACTCCTTCCAGTCATTGGAAGGACCCCCAGATGGCTGGGTTCGCGTGTGGTGTACACACATGCCTATCTTTCCTTTCCAGCCGTTCTCATATGTCTAAAAATAGTTTTATTATAATGCACTACAAGTGCATTTTGTGTTACATTTTTGTGTGTGTTTTAGCTTAGGTCAAATTTCAGTGTCCCGTCACTCGATCGGTGTTTTCGGGACACATTGTTTTTAAATGCCCTTGTGTTCATGCTTGAACATTCTGCCGGGGGGCAATGAGGGTTATGGTAGTTATGGTAGTTTTTTGCATTTTTCATTTTAGTATATAATAACATTTTTTTTTGTTTACACAGGGCTTGGAAAGGCGATAGCTTGTAATTTTCTTCTTGCATTTACTTTTCTTAATGTATATACAATTGATATTAATATAATTACCATGCCAACGATTAGGGACATATGCCCAGACATGTGATGGAACTTAATATTTAATTGTAGGAGAATTTATTTCACTTATATATACATATAGTCGAAAAAGTTTCATAGATTTTAGAGTGAACATTATGGCTTGCTATAAATATTTCATTTAATATTCTTACAGTACAATCTGAATAAATAGTCAATATGCCTGTTCTATCTAAATCGTTTAAATTATTCTGATTATCTAAAAGACTGATAATATTATCTTCATTTGTTTTCTATCGTCTGCATCTATTATACCAAACAATATCTGGTACAATGAGCATATAAATTCAAAACGTGCACGTTTCATTCTTGGGGTTGTGTGTCATAAATAACTTGTTCTTTTCTTCCAAGTCATATATTTGTCGTTATATGTTATTAAGAACTAAATTACAGTGATCTTCAAAATCATGCAATTTGTTACATACACTTCTTTGTATTAAATTTGTACCCTGCTCTATCATTGCAAAATATGTGTCCATGTCATAAAACACAACTAAATCCCAAGAACACGTTATAACTTCGATTTCACCCATCGGATCTAAATATATCAAAGCTGTACTATTAATGTTTTTGATTACCCATTTTTTCTTTACGTTGCCTAATGAAGTTGCATTTGAAAGTTGACAGAATAGCATCAGCATTAGCATGACTCCTATATTCGGTTCTTTAGGCCTATTACGCGTGACTCTTTCTTTTTCAGAGTTATTTTCGGACTCCTTAATTTCAATTAGAGGGCCTATTTTATTAATTGTAACTAACCCTTCTTGAACTCTAATCCTTGCGACTCTCACTTTGTCATTTCTGCTTTTATGAATAACTTCTAATTTTCCTAAGGGCCCTCTTGCTGGGTGGGAGTTCTCAGATTTAATTAAGACTATCTGCCCTTCTTCGATATTTTCCGATTCTCTTTTCCAATTAACCCAAAATTCTATTTTTAGTTTTTTAACTATATTCCACTTGTCCAAGCTACCGATTCTTTCATCAGCTATGGACTCAACCACCTCTAGGTTTGGTCTACCAATTAAAGGATAACCTGGAGTTAATAATTCTTTATAGTTTGCTTCATTTTCAGTTGTACACAGAGGTCGTGAATTTAATACTGCCTCATTCTCATGTGTTAAACTTTTAAAATGATTTTGCATTAATTTTACCCCAGCTTCACAAATACCTCCGAAGTGAGGTCCTGCCGGGGGGATAAAACGCCAGTCAATCCCATCTTTTTTTAAATCGATGGCGTTACCACTGAGGGCTTTATCTTCTTTATCTTCAACTAATACGTCTCTGTTATCGAGTTCTTCTAATTTGCTAACTTGTTGCTTTGGTAGCTCATTCTTTCGCTCCTCAGTCAACATCCACGTGCAACTGCCCAACAGATAGTCAGATTTCTTAACATCTGTGAGCTTTTTAAGATTCACTTCCTTTTTGTCCTTAGCACTTGTATTTGAGGCTACCTGTTGCTCCCCTTCCTCTTCTCGCTGTTTCTTAGCTGGCGGGAAACTGACAAATATTGGCTTCTTCTCCAGCTCCTGCTTCAGCTTCTGCTGCAACTTCTCCAGCTTCTTCTTCAGATTGCAAAAACGCTCTAGTGCCTGCGCATTTGAAATTTCAAGTTCTGTTTCTTTTTTAAACGGAACTTTTACAATAAAACTACCACTCTTATCTCTTCCCGTGGTTTCTTTAGCTGGCGGGTAACTGACATATACTGGCTTCTTCTCCAGCCCCTGCAGATAGCAAAAATGCTCTAGTGCCTGCGCTTTTGAAATTTCAAGTTCTGTTTCCCTTTGAATTTTCTTGTCTAATGCTGTTACTAAATTATTGACGTCAAACTTTAACTCATCGAAGTTCTCGAAGCATTCACTGTCTTTACTCGCTAACTCCTGCACTTTATTGTAAATCCCATTCCACAGGAATTCAATTTTATTTCTCCTGACTCTGCAATCTTCAGTGCTAGCATAACCTAACAGCAATTCTGTTTCCTTCAGGTATTTTTTAAGCTGTTGAGCATATTTCTCGAAAAGATCTGCATATTTGCGATCGCCATCATATTTATGTATTTCCTCTGACAACATATTGACTATTTATTCTTTTTTTTTTTTATAGAAGCCCACTTAGATTAGTTGCATATGATTGGCTTACAATCTTTGCCAATCATATGTTTTTAGTAACAGCCTAACAGAGTTTAGTAGTTTTCAGCTTGCGTGGGGACGCAACAACTGAGAGAATTTTAAAATTAAGGGCAAAAGAGGCCTTGCAATATAGCAGCTTCTTTTGCGTTACTTCGCTCAAGTGCGAAGTTGTTTTTCAATTTCAGTTAGACGCTCTTTGTAGCGTTGTCGGTCCTGTTTAGCCGCCTCTATTGTTGCTGCGCTGCCGTCGTTGTTGCGCTGCCGTCGTTGCTGCGCTGCCGTTGTTGCTGCTGCTGTTGTTGCTGCTGTGCTGTCGTCGCTACAGTTGTTGTTGCTGCTGCTTTTGTAGTTGCTGCTGCTGCTGAAGCTGCTGGTACTGCTTTTTCTGATGTAAAGCCTCAGAAACGCTATAATAATTTTCCGATGTCTGCCTCGGAAACGCAACTTTAACTATAACTTAGTATAGTAAAGATTTTTTGTTTATACCTTGTCTCTTACCACTGATGGGGGAGAACAAAGGTTTTTATTTTTGTGATCCGGCTCCTTCCTCGGATACACAATTTTATAACTCTGTGTTCATTTATTGAACACAACAGAGATTATATAAATTATTCAGCAACCTTTAGCTACACAAGACTATAAGGCGCTGTTTTTTTTTTAAATATATACCCTGTCTCTTACCACTGATGGGGGAAAACGAGGGTTTTTATTTTTGTGATCCGGCTTCTTCTGCCTCGGATACACAAATATATAACTCTGTGTTCTTTTAACGAACACAACAGAGATTATATAAATTTTCCAGCAACCTTTAGCTGTATACTAAAAGGCGCTGGTTTTTATTTCTGTGTTTCTTACCACTGGTGGGGGAAAACAACAGAATGCTCGAAGGACCAAAATGAATGGACAACTGAGCTGTTTGAGTACAAATTACGAACTGAGTTTTATTTCTTAAAATCTTAGCCTTACGTAACTAACATGAAAATCTTAATGTCTAACTCCTTCCAGTCATTGGAAGGACCCCCAGATGGCTGGGTTCGCGTGTGGTGTACACACATGCCTATCTTTCCTTTCCAGCCGTTCTCATATGTCTAAAAATAGTTTTATTATAATGCACTACAAGTGCATTTTGTGTTACATTTTTGTGTGTGTTTTAGCTTAGGTCAAATTTCAGTGTCCCGTCACTCGATCGGTGTTTTCGGGACACATTGTTTTTAAATGCCCTTGTGTTCATGCTTGAACAAATTGTTATTTTTAAAAATTGTTTTTTTTTTATTTTAATTGTTTTTTTTTATTTTTAATTTTTTTTAATTTTATTTTTTTTTTATTATTTTATATTTAAATTTTTTTTGTAAACATTATTTATTTATTGTTTTTTTTTTTAATGAAGGGAATGTTTGATTACAATTGACTGCTGGAATCGAACCCAGGTTTTTTTCAAACAGGTCGGCGACTCTAACCACTGAGCCACCGAACCAGTTGAAATGAAAGAGGCCGAGAGAGATTCAAGTAGCTTGGGCTTATTTTCCCATTTTAATCCCGATATAGGCTTGATTGTTCAGTTTAATCTTGGAGACATACTTAAAAAATGCAGGTTTAAATTAAGTATTTTAGGCTTGATTTTAGAACGGATTTTTTTTTTCTGTGTATCAATTAAACTTACAAATGTGCATACTAAGACTTTTGAAAACTCACCTGGTTCGTGAGATAAACAGGTGTAAGTGGGAGGGGCAAAATTTAAATGATTGGAGCTAATGGGGCCGTTGGAGCCTTTTTGAATTTTCGTTGAATTTTTTACAATTCTCATCAAAAATACGCGTCGAATGACACCTCGATCATCAAAATCGGACCACTGGTTCAAAAAATAATTAATTTTGAAATTTTTAGTGGCCTTCCGGAAATGAGATGAAAAGTCAGTCTGTTTGTTTGTCTGTTTGTCTGTTTGTTTGTCTGTTTGTTAGGATCAAATCGTTGATTTAGCTTAAAAGTTTGAATGAGGACTTGTTCCCGCTCAAAAATTTAGAAACGTTTGTTCTACGACTTTTTCGAAAAATCGCTAGTTTAGCGGGAAATCGCTAAAAACCGCTAAAATTAAAACCCTCATAGCGTCTAAACGATAGAAGCTACAAATATGATCTATATTTCGTTGATAAGGTATTTCAAAGGGCTCTTAGGCATACCTTCAACGTTTATTTTTTATTTAAAAATAGGACAGCAGCTGCAAAGTGTCATAGCAGCCAGAGTTGAAGAATGCTGATAGCTTTTGAGCTGGGCATGTGTGTTTGTAAAGGGGGCCAGTGCTGCCAGACAGTTTGTTTTAGCTGTACAAACAATAAACAAAATTGACAAAACTATACAGTCAAAAAATATTGCAATATATGGGATTTTACACTTACACCTATTACATACATTTGTTTTGCCCGAATAAATGTACATTTTAACGAGCACATTTTATCAATTTTTGCATTCATTTAATAACAAAGCAAATATTCTATACAAAATTTTGAGCTAACATTTGAATATTTCTAGAAAAGCTATTGATACAGAGGGTACATTGAATATATCAAAAAATATGTCCATCGAAAGGTAACATCTGACTAATACAAAACGTGACGTGGGACCAAAAAAAAGTATAGAAACTCTAAGCACACTAAAAGTTTTCAAATATTCCATTTAATTTACATTTGATTGTACGTAAGTACATATGTGTATCCGTTTATTTTATAAAATTACTTGCCCAATCTTAGTAACTGATGTAAGTTTTCTGCATTCCTAGCTTTGATAATTAAAATTTAAATCAGAATAATTACAATAAATATTTCAGACGGAAATGGTAACTAAGAAAGGGTTGGGGGAATTGAAGCTGAAACACGAAAATAGGTTTACGAAGACAGAGATAAAAATTAGCTGATCATGGTAGAGTTACAGCTTAAGCAATATTTTTAAATAAATGTGCGTTGGTGTATTACTGTGTACACTAATTCCAACTGATGCAACAGCAACGATCCCTAGACAACGACGAGTGAGCAACAACGACGAGTAGCAATGACGAGCAGCAACGACGGCATCAATGTTGCAAAGACGACGAGCAACAAAGATGCAAAGACGAAGACGGCGAATTCGCAAGGCGTCAAAGAAGAGAACGATCGAGATCGAAGGCAACGTGAAGCACGGTAGCGGAAACGAGAAAGAAGTCTTGTACGAGAGTTCAACGGGGAAGCAGCTTGAAATTCGGCCTAGTGTGGTTGTGAGAACAACGAACTTGCTAACGTCGCAATGGTGAAATTCAATTATTTATGAAGCAAACGTTATGCCTTATTCTTAATCTATGCTAATAAACTTAATATTTAATATTAAACCCCACATAAATTGTAAAATTCTAGTTCTTATTACTATTTTGCAAACCAAAATAAATAGTTTTAACCTTTCTATTCCTCTCTCGATTTTTTAACCCATTAACGGCTAATGGGTATTTAAATACCCAAAAAAGTATTGACACTTTAAAAATTCTAGCTCGGGGCATGTGAGAGATATCCAGGCAAAATTTATTTCATAGTAAAGAGAAATAATAAAAATATAAGTATAAAATTTGAACAGTTTAGTTATCCTTGTTATACTTGTAGTTTTTTACAGGTGAATATCTAGCTATTTTTCTGCATACAAAATGTTATCGAAAATAGCTGAAAAATGTATGGAAATCGAAAAAATTAAATTTGAAGATAAAAATTTTTTTTTGTTTCTTTCAACTTCTATGGTCTTCTAGGCACACATTTCCAAATTTCGTCAAAATCGTACCAGCCGATCTATGGGCAGCCATTAATGGGTTAAATTCACGAAATACAAATTTATCCAGGGTTCCCGAAACTGATTAAGATTTGCTTGAATATAATAAAAATCTAATCTGAATATGTTTCAGGAATGTCCCTATTATTTATATTTATAATTAATACTGTTGATGCTAAGCGCGGCCACAGTCCACATCACTACTTGTAACAATAGAATACAAGTTTTTGGAACTGACTACTACATTGTATTTGAACAAGTTTCGGGAATTCGGGTAAGCTACCTACTTGTACAATCTAATTACAGTATTCTCTTTGAGGCTTATTGAAAAATCATAAAAACCTTTAATGGAGCGTGATATAAATACATAAAAAAAACCTCTTTACGAGGTAAAAGTCTACTGACGAAAACATTTTCATGCCCCAAAATTTCTGATATCCAATTTTGTGACGAATAATATTAGGTTTTACACATAAATTATTTTAAACAAAATTTTTGCGCTCGGCACATTGCGCTAAAATGTCTCAATTTTTCAGACCAAATGAAACTCACTGTCTTGCGCAGTGCCGAATGCAAAAATTTTGTTTAAAATAATTTATGTGTAAAACCTAATATTATTCGTCACAAAATTGGATATCAGAAATTTTGGGGCATGAAAATGTTTTCGTCACTAGACTTTTACCTCGTAAAGAGGTTTTTTATGGGATATCAGAAATTTTTGAATAAGACATCAGAAATTTTAAAATTGCAATATTTGATGTGATTTGATGTGTAGATTTTTCTTAAATTGTCAAAATGTGGGAAAAAATACCTTATTTAACCTGTAACTGTTTACCCTTATAATTAAAAAAAAACTTTTAGGGTATGCCTAAGAGCTCTTCGAAATACCTTTTCAACGATATATAGATCGCATCTGTAGCTTCTATAGTTTGGATGCAATGGGGGTTTCAATTTTAGCGGTTTTTATTGATTTCCCGCTAAACTAGCGATTTTTCGAAAAAGTCGTAGAACAACCGTTTCTAGATTTTTGAGCGGGAAAAATTTCAAAATTAATTATCTTCTGAACCAGTGATCGGATTTTGATGAAAAAAAAAAATCAAAAAGGCTCCAACGGCCCCATTAGCTCCAATCATTTAAATTTTGCCCCTCCCACTTACACCTGTTTATCTCACGAGCCAGGTGAGTTTCCTTAAGTCTTAGTATGCACATTTGTAAGTTTAATTGATACCTTTCGATCGGTATATAGCTTGACCTGATCGGGCAGTCATAGCAAATTTTCCATTCTTCCTGTGTATATATGCTAGTAGCTTTCGCACACTTCGTGCTGCTTTCGTCACTAGCGCGGACTGCCGTCCGCAGTGATACATTTTTGTAAATCACAAATGCGAAATAAATTGAATTGAGTACATGTTGTAATGGCAGCCTTTAAGTTTCACCCGAAGCAAATAGTTGGCATTAGGGCAGACCCAAATTACAACTCTCAGTGCCTTATGCCCTTTGTAGAGTCCCAGGTAACTTCTGAGCTCCGTGTGCACTATGCCCAAGTCGAGCTGAGCCTCAACGCCAAAAACTGAACTGAAAATCCATCAACCATAAAATTCGCAGTCAAGCGTACAAAGCGAGAGACGCTGCACGGAGAGGGACTTGGAGGACTTAGAGGCGCCACCCGCCACCCGCCACCCGTTGCCCGCAGCTGCCTTCAGCCTCTTGAAGTGTGGTGCTGCTTTAAGGCCATTAATCTTCAATGAAAGGCGTTTAATTTATTTGGTTTTAATTTAAATTTTGGCGCTACGATTTATAGGCCAAACTTTGACGTTGTCATAAGAGTCGAGAGAATGCAATTGTTGTTGCTGTTGTATTTCTTGTTGTTGGCTAATTATAATGTGGAACACGCAACGGACAGTTGAAGATACACACTGACTGTAAATAAATTATGTGTCTTAAATTAAGATGGCTGGGTGTCTACCCTATCTAAAATGTTGAACACTTGCGTAGTTCATTTGTATCCTTAAGCAAATTGTATCATTTATTTAATACAAAATTAAGTACTTCCAAATATACTAAGCAGATTCAAGAGTTATATTTAATTGACTAAATTATTGCTTAACTATTTCATTGTTTTTAAATAATAATTATTATTTATATATAAATAGATATATGGATAGCTTGCGTGACTAAAACTGTCAGGGGTCACCAATTTATGGGTTGTTGATGACTGTTAACTAATCAATAATGACAAAGATTAATTATGTTTGCACTATCCATAAGAATGATTTATTTAACAGGTTTGATGTTACTTGGTTGATGGTTGGTAAAGAAGAAAAAGAAATGTACAAGAGTACTAGTGATGCTTAATACGAATATATCGAAATATCGATATAATAATAATAATACAAAATATCGTATCGGAAATATTGGGGATGCCAGATCACCACAGATATTTCAAAAAAATAAATCATAGCCTTTTATTATTATTTTTATTAAAATTAAACATTTGAAAGGACTTGACAGTCGAAGCTCTAGAAATGCAAGAGATTAAATTCCAATTTACAATGATTTTAATATATAAATATTGGCCCATTATATTAACAATATATCTACCTTTCACTACCCTATAAATGCTATAAATAAATAGAGCCCATCACAATCGATTCGCAATATTGCACAAAAGGAAATCCGCCAGTCACTTGGTTACATTAAGCATACGCCCTGTTTGTCGATGTGTATGCATGTGTGTATGTATGTATGACTGTGTGTGTTCTTTGGCCTGGCTTTTTGTTAGCTCACGTTAAATATAAATATCAATTCCAATTGGCTTGGACTATCAAAACTAAATGTGAGGATTGTGCTTTGGTTCGATTGCCAGATCAATTGACAAAGTAAAACCACGTTTGTAACATTGTGTGTGGAGGGGGAAAAGAGCAGGGAGTGGGGCAAAGATTGTCCCGCCTAGCCACCATAATTGTGCCTCAAGCGCGCCACAACGCCCTCAAACAAAACAAGTTGGCGCTGCTTATCTGTAGCCTCGAATCCGCACTACCAGCAACAGCCCCTTTGGCAGAGCTCCCAAGTTGTTGCATCCCCATCCCCACTCCCATTCCTTCAAATCGTTGTGGTTATAATTTTGTGGTCTTTTCCATTTTGCGGTCAACTCCAATTGGGATTTAATTTGTACTTCTTTGTTGTCGCCCGTTCGTATTTTATTGTATGCCAGGCCATACCAGTAAAAATAACAACAACAACAACCAGCAACAACAACAACCAGCAACAACAATACATGACAACAACAATGCGCCTTCGATGCTTGCCATCATTTTTGGTCCCAATCGTCGTTTTTCCTCTCTCTCCCACCCTTCTCCAACAAATTCCTACCCTAACAACAAGCGCGATTTTGAGTTTGAGCCTCGAACCGAAAATTCAATTTTTGTTTGCAAGCGCCAACTGTATGTGGATGTTGTCTTCTCTGTATGTGTGGGTGTGTGTGTGTGTGTGTGTGTGTGCGTGTGGAAATGCAAACCGAGTTTATCCACTCGAACTGTTAATGGGCATTTTGTATTTTATTTAATGTGAAAAGTTTTTGTTGAATATTTTTGGGCCCGTCCTCATTGTGCGCTTCTCGGATTTGGCACTCGAGGCTATCGCAATCGTTGTTGCTGCCAACTCTCAGTGGCCCAAAGAGAAAAAGTTTATATTGTAATATTTTAATATTGTTGGCTTGTAATTCAAGCGATTTAATTAGCCATTAGAGTAGGTATTCTTGTTGTTGTTGCTGCTGCTGAAATAGCTAAAGATTGCTGCACTTAATAACAAATTAGAGCAATGTTCTTTTTAAAGTCGATTGGTGGCAGGGGGAAGACAAAGGCAAAAATGGTAGCCCATTTTGTGGAGGCAGCGGAGAATAATTGGGGAGACGAGCAGATGTTATTTAAATACGCTAATGGTATCGCTGAATATTGAAGAAGCTATTGGTTGATAATGAACTGGAAAAAAAGGGAATTCATCGAAATTTAGAATTTACTTACAATACGTGATTATACTCTACTTTTAAGCTCTACATCATAGCCGATTCATTTCCTCTAGTTCCTCTCAGTTTACAATGCCCTGTCAATAGACCGGAGAGAATTCTGAGTCTATTCTATCAGATAGAATGGCTATGTCTCTATTCCGATGGTTGCGTTTGAGATTAAGGTCAGCACACCACCCTGTTCCACATACCTCAGCCTGGAAGATGCTTGTGTACGTTCCTAGAAATTCATGGTAAGATATCCGAGGGCCTACAACTCCAAGTCCTGTGCCTTGGTCTGTAAGAGTTGACCTATAGGATGGACTTCATCTAGTGTTGTCCAATCCTTCTTACTGCTCAGGTTCACTATGAAATTCTGCTCGAGCAGTCATCTCGTCTCTGTGGCTAAGAATGCCTCCCACCCCCTCTCGTGCTATCCTTAGCAGAGTCGCCCTTTGTTCAATGAATACATGGTGTGGCGTGAGCTCCATTGGAACTACTATAGTCGTTGTCCGGTAGGTGCTCATAGCCCCTGTCATACATACGCAGGCCATCCGTTGCAGTCTTAACAGCTGCTTCTTGACGGTGATGAGTTGAGCTCTATCACCCCAGGCTATCGCTCCGTATGTGAGCAATGGCTTGACTACCATAAGGTATAGCAGTCTTATAATTTTTGGTGATGTGCGCCATGATTTCCCGGCTATGCTGCTGTTTACTGTCGAAAGTGACTCCTAGGTACTTGACCTCCTTACTTGTTTCTATTATGCTGTTTGATAGCGTTATTCATCGGCGTAGCCTTGACATTGAATTCCATAGCTGGCAAGTTTCTGGAGTAGTTCATCTACTAACAGACTAAAAAGTAGTGGAGACAAGACACCCCCTTGAGGACAACCTTTTGTGGTTGTGGCAGTAACAGTGTTATCTTGAACTGTTGCCGTGGCTTGTCTAGACCCCAGCAGTGAGGAAATCCATCTGCCTGTGGTTGTGTCTAGGCCCCTCCTGGTCAGGGCAGCCTTGACAGCATCGTGAGATGTGTTGTCGACGGCACCTTCTATGTCCAGGAAGGCGCACATGGCCACCTCCTTATTGTCAACTACTGTGCTTAAAGTGCGGTGTAGTTGATATAGTGCCGTTTCCGTGGATCGGCCTGCTTTGTATGCATGCTTCGTTGGTTGCAGCGGGGATTGCACCAGAAGATTACTTCTTATCTTATGGTCCACCAGCTTTTCCAGCGTTTTCAGCAAAAACGATGTCAAGCTGATGGGTCTGAAGGATTTGGGGCTGGTGATATCTTTCTTCCTTGCTTTGGGGATGAAGACCACCCTAGCTCTACGCCACGCACTCGGTATTTATCCGAGTGCAAGGCTGCTTATCATTGCCTTCCTAAGGATGGGGAGGAGTATATCCTGTCCCTGCTATAGAAAGGATGGTGATATCATGTCAAGGCCTGGCGATTTATAGGGCTGGAAAGTACCAATTACCCATTGTAATCGTTCTAATGTGACTGTCGACTTGGCAATTTTTCAGTCGGCAGACACTGGCCTAGACATGTTTCTTGCATCGACTGTACCTTCTTGTACCGGGGTACTTCCCGGGAAGTGTGTCTCAAAAAAAAGCTCTAACTTTGCTATACTACTGCCAGTGAAGGTGCCATTCATTTCTAGGCTAAGTTTGCGTCTGGCGTGAGTCTCGAAAGTGCCCTATGGAACCGGGCACCTTCGGATGTGCTTTCTATACTTTCGCAGAATTCGCGATAGTTCTTTCGCTTGGCCTTTCTGATCTCTTTGTTGTAGGAGGTAAGGCTTTCATGGTAAGAGTCCCATAACCCGTCTCTCTTCGCTCTGTTAAAGAGGTGAAGAGTGGTGAGTCGTAGCCTCTCGAGGCTATCGTTCCACCAAGGGGCATCTGTTTCTTTGCGCTTCCTTCCAAGAGGACAGCTTTCTTCAAAGGCATTTGTTATGCTGCTGTTTATATATCCAACAACTATTTCTAGTTCCACTTGTGAACGGGGTAAACCCGTCCTTTCATTGGATAGATTGAGCTGTAGGGTCGCTTTAAACTTTTCCCAGTTTGTCTTTCTGGAGTTACGGGCTGGTGTGCTACTGTCCATATTGACCTGCAGCTCAAAGAGGATGATTCTATGGTCAGACATAGATTCCTCCATGGAGACATGCCAGTTACTTAGGTGGGGCTTAAGGCACCTACTTATCAGGGTGATGTCTAATACTTCTTCCCTGATTCTAGTTACGAATGTCGGTGTGGCACCGACATTTCCAATTTCTAAATTATATTTAAATTTAAAGTCAAGAAGGTACTCACCTCTTGTGTTTGTGTCTGTGCTTCCCCAGACCACATGGTGTGCATTGGCATCACATCCGATGATTAGGGGGAGCTTCTTCCTGGCGCAATGTTCCGCCAGCCCAACGATTTCCGTTGGTGGACAGACTCCATCGTTGGCGAAATACTCCGAGGCCACCACGGTGGTACGGGCGCTTCCAGCTGTCTGCACGACTATTGGCACGCAATCCATGCTTAGGAATGCTGAAAGGATGGTATAATCAATACACTTCCTTACCATTATACACGTTCTTGGTACTGGATCTCTTTGGTCCCAGATTACCTTTGAGTTCGCTGTGTACAGGCCTTTGATGCCATTGTTCACCCTGGCTCCTGTACCAATGCTAGCCCAAGGTGTTGGTTGGTGAACATCCTGGCTAGAACGGCTGAGGCCGCCTTCGCACGGTGGATGTTAGCGTGGGCTAGGGGAGGGAGTTCCCCTCGTCATCGCATGACGTCAAGGTGACGTCTGCTCCTTCCAGTTCGTCTTGCAACTCCTGGGACGACATGGCCATCTGCTGATCCATCTCCTCAACTGCAGCGGGATCCAGTGTTAGATCCGCCAGATCTTCGTTCTCAGCTAGATCCTCCAACGAGCTGGAAGGACCTGCCGGACAGACACTGGACCCGCTCGCTGCCGGGGACAGCTCCGTGTTCATTTCCGCGGGAGGGAGATCCTCGCTCGCGGGTGCGGTCGTTCCAGATGGGGCGGGCACGGCCCTCATACCATCCTTTTCCTCCGACTTTTTCAGTCCGCTAACGGGGATTTTTCCAAAGCGGTAGAACAGCTTGTGACCTCTGGTCACTATGTCGACCTTGGCCATCTCATCGATGCCGAACCTGTCAGTATGACCTGATCCAGGATGACCTCCTCAAGCGCGAACAATTCCCCGCAACTGAGAATTACCTGGGTATAATCCACAGCCAACTCGGCCACTGTCACCTTTCTCGCGACAGCAACGTAGGACTCCCCGGCTGTTTGTTCAGCAGCTGCTGCTGCTGACGTGCTGGGGCGTTCATCCAGAGCTTCCTGCCGTTCTGATTTTGGAGCTCTGTGCTCTGCTCTGATAGGTGTTGCTGCACTTGGTCTTTGAGCAGTTGGCTCCGCCGCGCGCACCCTTTTGGGGGTGTCGGTTGGCGGTGTAATCGCACTACTCCACTTTTTGGCAGATGTCCTATCTTCGGATGTCGTCGGTCCTGACTCTTTGGCCTTGGCCAACGCCTCCTCATTAGGCATCCCCTGCTGGAGGTACCGGGTGTACCACTTGGTCCGTGAGCCGCAGAGCGTACGGCTGTGGGGGTCATCTACCCCACCCGGTTCCCCTCGACCTGGCAGGATGTTCTTTTTCGGCGGCGGGCGTTGTTGTCCCTGCCGTCTATCGGCCGCTAGCGCAGAACGCAACGGTCGGGATTGTCCTACTGTGCGCATGTTGCCGCGAAGCTTGCAGACTTGGCCGTCTGTGCTGTGCCGGTGGCACCCTCCTATTTGGAGCCGGAGCTTGGCAGCGTGAAGGATGGTCTACCACGTTGGAGGTATCACTATCAAGGTTACTGTCCACAAAGTGTCTGGCAACACTTTCCGCAGGGAGATGCTGCGGGAGTGTCAATTTCTTGTTTATCTTCCATAAGAGTTTCCACGATGAGCGCGACAAGGGTGAGGTCCATCCGAGCAGAGGTCCGCATGCCCGGAATGGGCTGATTAGAACAGGCGGTCGCCACTGCCTGAGCCCACCGTTAGCGTCTGAGCTTGTCTTTGACCCGGGCCCCCAGCCAGGCTGACTGTCAGCACGGTACGAGTAGTCCGCCCCGGGGTGAGATAAGGGTAGAGGAAGAGAAAGGTACTTGTGAGGGAGTTGAGGGGTGTGTGAGGCTATGCTTGAAAGGCGGCAACACAAACGCCTTGTGGGTACGATGATCAGTATCGTATCCGCTGTTTACGAGGAGGTCTCCCTATTCGCAGCTAACCTCCCCGAGGGGTGGCCATTCGCTATCCGCAACCCGCCTGGTGGCCTCAGCTAAGCCCCCTACGAACTATCTCACAAGTTCTTTGGAACAGAGTTCAGAGTTAAAATAGAATATTTTACGATTCGGTTGAATTCTCTTCTATATTCCAAATATATGGATATTTTAGTTCATTCGATTCCTTAAATTATTTCTAGCCTTTCTTAAGTCTGTGGCAAAACTTAATAGTAAAATGACGAACTTATTTTCTTCTAGCAACTGCCTTTGTAATTTTAAGTAATTATAAAGTATATTCCAATTTTGAAAGCAATAAATACTTCGTAAACACATATACTCGTATGACCGCACATTTTCTTGCTGTCAAACTGTGAAAGTTTGCCAACAAATTTGACAGCCTTTGGGTTGACAACACAGTTTAGAGGAGGCAATGGACAAAGGCAACGAAAGGGGAAAGTAGGTGGATAAAGGTTAGCCACCAAAATGCAACCATGTGTGTTAGGCAGGCAAATCAAACATTAACTAGTTGTAGGGTAATCCTGAAAGTCGCCTAGTTTACTACGCCCTTCCGCCTGGACCCCGCCGCCTTTTCGTTCCCCTTTCCCATCGCTAGACTTACAGGCAAATGAACACGCTGAAATTTTAATAAGCCCGCCTAAAAGCAGGCAACGGCATTTGCCAGCCAGTTTGCAAGTGCAGTTGACGAAGACGAAGAGTGCCAAAGGATGAGAATAAAGCTTAGAGGATGTGGTGACGTTGTCAACGCTGCAGGGCACAGATTCAGGCTGAAGAGGGGATCATGCTGAGGGCGCTTTTAATAAGGCGCCAGCCACAAATTGTCGCGGGGAAGGCAAGGACAACGGAGACGGAGACAGAGGGGAACACGAAAGCGACGACTTCGTTGCATGTTGTGTTACAGTCCAAATTAGAAAAGTCGCAAAGAAAGGCAAAGCAAACACTGCTGCCCGCCAGAGAAATGCCACAGCAGGAGATGAAAGAGGAAGGGGGAGAGCAGTGGCAATGGGAACTGGGAACTGCGCCAAAAATCAAGTGTCACGTGATACATGCAATGCAACAACCACGTGCAACAATAAATTGCATGTGTCGAGGTAGCAACAAGAGCTGCCAGAAGAACTTGCTGCATGTGTATGTGTGTGTCTGTGTGCATGTGTGTGTGTGTGTGTATGTGTGTGTTATGTTACTAATTATCTGTCGGATTAGCTTAATTGGTAACAAGTGCACTTGCAGCTACACTTCGCTGCGACTATGTGGCCAACTACTCGAAAGTGGTATTAGCCTACTTTTTTGGGCGGCGCGGCACAAATTTTCGGATGCCCTCTCAGATGTCTGTGTGTGTGTCTGTGTGAATGTTTCTGAGGGCAAAGAGTAAGTATGACTGACTGAGTAGATGAGCATACGAGTATATGAGTATGCATGGATGGCCCTCACAGTATGTGGTTAGTTGGCGGTGCAACTTCAACTTGTGCCTCAGTTGCAACTGCAGTAGCAGCCACCCGACTACCAGTTATATTGGGCTTAAAAATTTTTGCGGTCAGGTTAACAAATTGGAATTGGTTAACGCAGCTGACCAGCGGTAATGGGAACCACAATCTGAGAATGATTAAAGAGTTAAATAACAACAAAGAGCATTTTAACTTAAAAAGACTTCTGATTTATTATGCCTTGAACCTATGTAAAATTCTGGTCAGGGTAAAAAAGGGGATAATAACTTACATTTAATCAAGTACAGGCGAACTTGTTTATTTGGCAAATTAAGTACAATTCTGCTTCTACTTCCATAAGTCGTGTTTCTCCATAACATCAACAAAAATCTCGGACCGTGCTTCTTTCGAATTTTACGGGAAAATCCTTAAAAAAGTTTTAATTTTTTTACGTTTCTGTTTTATGCTTTTGTTTCCGGCTCGTTTGGATATGTAATATTGATGTACATTAACATACTGTGATGCAATATGAATTAAAATTGCATCAAAATTTTCTTAGGCTTGTGAAATTGCTATAGGAAACATGATCGTAATGTACTTCTTTGTCATGTATTTCAAACACGTGTATTCAATTTTGTATCGCTTAAAGAAACATTCAAACTTATTAGACAAAGAATTCGTAATTGGACCAAAAAAATTGTGGCTGAAAAATATGGTATCTCAGCGGAAAAGTTTGCAATATATTAAAAATTATAAATCTAATTATGATGTCATTTAAATCGGGAATGTTCTGGATACAGCAAAAGAACGATAAAAAAAATTTTTGCAAATATCAAGAGGTAATTAACAAACTGGAATCTGTTTTTATTAAAAAAAACAAGAAAAGTATGCAATTTGAAATGTATTTATGAATATTTGAATTTGTAGTTTCTTTTAAAAGACTTTCGAAAAATTATTCCATAGGTCGAGGTCTCTTTAAGTCGAACTTCGTCTTTGGATAGTGGTGATTAGAGTAAGGAAAGCTCGACTGTAACTACTTTTAATAAATAAATTAACAATCACAATCACAAGCTTAGAAAAGTCATCTCCTAACACATACAATTTTTAATTTTTAATCAAAAATAACTTAAAATATATTTACATTTGCATACATTGTATAAGTAAACTTTTCTTATAAATAAATAAGTTGATTCCAAATATAGAAGAACGTTCGTACAATTTAGTAAAAACCAAATTTCGAGTGCAGTTTTAAATAATAATATACTTTTTAAAACTATCAAATAATAATTACAGAAGTTTTCAAGGAAATATTTCGCACAGTGCAAAGTATAGCGAAAAAGAATTAGTGCAGAATCTCTTACGTTAGTAAGTATGATTTTTTGGTCTTTGGGCTTGCATTAATTGTGATGGGTAAAGCATGATTAGTTTAAAAAGATAGTAGTTGTAGTGGCAGATATATCAGAATATCTCGCCAAAGCGATTTATCTAGATACGTTGCGTATTTCAAACCTTTCGAAGTATTAAAAAGTTTATTAAAATGGATAATGTGATTCTCATTGGAATCGACAAAATATGCAGCATAAAATTGTAGCATTTTTTCCCAAGTTTACTTAGCTCCGATATATTTGCGCTTTTGGTCCATTTTAGACTTTCACTTTCAAGAATATTAATTTTTGAATATTATTTGTGTGTTTAATTTATTTTAATTTAATTGTAATTTATTATTGCATTTAATTGACAATAAATAAATAAAACATAAATCAAATAGCAATAGTGCTGAGCTCAGGGTATCTCATTGTCGAACAGACTTGACTGCAAAGTTGGTACTTAATTTTCGTTATATGAGTACATTCAAAGAAGGAAACCATTCACATAATTGTTACCTCTTCACAGGCCTCGCAGTCACAGCTTTTTGCAATGATTTCAGTCATGTGCCTGTGTCTGGGCATTGAATGCTGCTCACACCTTTTGCCAGCGACTTAATCAACTTGGCCCAAATAACGTAAACGGGGCAACAAACAAGGGCCAAAATAACGTTCTATGTTCTGGGCATATTTTGGGAAACTTTCTCGCCTCTGTTTTCCTTCTTTCTTTTTTGGGGAAATTTTTTTATTGACTGTTATGTGCTGCACATGACAGCCAAGACACTGGTGAACATGGCCAACTGGCATCCAATTGGTTGCCAATTTCCATTTTGCAGCCTTTTGCCAAATTACTGACTTCGTTTCGAGTTCTCTCTTACACTTACCTGCAGTCTGAAGAGTACGAGTAGTTGGAATTGCAATTGACTTGAAATGCATTAAGAATTGAAAAGCACAAGTCCTTGGAGCGAGCTGGAACATTTAGGCCAGAGTTGCCTAGCAATAAGCCAAGGCCAAATTAATTGATTGCAATACTTATTGATTGATGACATTGGCAGACTGCGTTTTCACTCATTTATTAACGAGTATCTGTTGAAGCAGCTTAATTCAAGTTTGCTCAATGCTTTTGTCAACTACTCCTCTCTCTTTCTTTCTCTCTTTCTGCCTGTCTCCACATTGAATCTCTGCTCTACTCTACTTTGATATGTATTTTGTGCCTTGAGCTAGCTTTTTCAGGGGCGATGATTCCTTTATTATTCATGCTCGTGCCAGAGTTCAACTGAGTTTTCATGTGCTTTGCTTTCCATTGTTTGCAGTTTTCTTTTTGCACACACCATGGCTTAACATGAATAGTAAATAGTGACCCACCCCTCCCCCTCTCCTAATCCTTACGCTTCTCTGTTGGTTCAATCTATGGCGCTATTTCGACGGCTTAGACAACTGTCCTCCAAAAAAACTTAGAAAACTCAACTGCAAATTCAGTTTCAGGTTCCTATTTTCTTATTCTTCTTGTGAGTCATCTTGCTCTCCATCTCCATCTTCTGTTTCCATTTTTGTTTTCTCCTTCTTATTTATTCGGCTTGGCAGCGCATTTGCTTTGATAAAATATTGATTGCGGTCTGCTTTCTCTACCTTATCTCTCCTTAGTCTTCTGTTTTGCTTTGCTCCTTTTCCTTGCCTGCCTGTCTACCCGACAGTTTCCTCAATCACTTTATTGTTTATGGATTCTTACTCGAATATCAACAGAAACAGCGGCACGTTGCAACTGCAAAATCAGCTGCAAGCTCTACATAAACTTCAAGTTCCCTTAGCAACCATTAAATATCGTCTAGTTAACTCTTGATAGTCAATATGCCTAAAAATATTCGTTATTTTCAATCATGGATTAAAACCGAAACGAATATCGGTTTCAGTTACGGTATCGGTTGTGTTCGGATTTAGGTTTTCGGTTATCGGTTACGTGATATCTTTGAATAAAGGTCTCGTAACGGTGAACCGGTTTTTGTTTGTTTCGGTTTTGAAATACCGGTATGGTTTCGGTTCACAAAAAAAAATTTTTTTTCAAAAATATAAATATATGAACAATATAATAATTAAAAAAGCATAACTTTCTTAATGTTTCATTTACACATTTATTTAACATATAAATCAAAATAAAAAATCAAATACAAAACTAATAACAAAATATCAGAGATCGCAAGCAAGACTTATGTGTCGGAAAAAAAAAAAACAGTTCAAAATTTTTCATTTTAAACTATTTTTAACTTGTTTTTTAAATGTTTATAACAATAATTAATAAAAAAACATGCTTTTAAAATTGTATTTTAAAGTTATACCATACCTGTTTTTTTGCAATATTAAAATATCAATTAAAAATAAAACTTTTTTTCAATTCTATTATAAAAATTGTAAATAAAAATTTGTGTTAAGATGTATGAAAAACCAGAAATTAACCCTTATAACTGAAACGGTTACCAAACGGTTATTTCGGTTAACATAGTTTCGGTTTAAAGGTTTCGATCTGAAGAAAATTTTTCTTTTCGGTTACGGTTTCAGTTACGGTTTTAAATCTCAACCGGTTTTTACCGGTTAAAGGTTACGGTTTCGGTGAGGGTTTTAATCCCTGTTTTCAATACTCGAGAGGTTTGGCATTTCGCCTGAATACAGATTAAATTAAGTCCCAGTTTCCACAAAATAAATAAAACTATATGGGTGTTAAAATTGAACTGAACATAAACTATCGAAAATATTCTATTAACGATTAACTGATAAGTAGCTCCTATCAATTGGTGAGGTTTGTAAATATTAAAACAAAATTTCGTCAAGATTTCGTTAAGATCAAGGGGCCGAAGATGGCGCCTGAACATTCATTTTTTCAACAGGTCTTGTCAAAAAATAATAATTAAAAATATTTTTTTTTTATTTTGCCTTAGTTTACGTTTAAGATATAACGGAAGTTCATGGAAAAATCATGA
>JBAMBJ010001438.1:0-13100 GCA_037043495.1 Drosophila recens | reverse complement strand
TATTCATAAGTCTATAAATATTCGAATGGCTGTGCCTACCTTTGTGATTAAAATGAAACACATATGTCTGTAGCAGTTTAGTAATTATATTGAAGTCACAGAGACAGATAGGAGACGGATACATCTTTGACATTGCTTGGTTTAATTTGTGAACTAATCAAGTGCAGTGCACAGATATGCAACCCCGTCCCCTGTGGATGGGGAGTAAGCATCCTCAATGCTTAATATCAGGTAGACCATCTGCATATTCCACATACTGTGGCCGTTTCAATTTGGAGGCTTGGAAGTACGAGTATTGACGGCAGCAAACGGCAATAAACGGAACTCGAACGCGAGTCCTTGCTTTGTCCATGTGCCGATATCAGCATGGCAGGCTGGCAGGATACGAGTACGAGTATATGTGGATACTATGTGCTGGGAACGGGTGTGGTACTCGGACACGCCCACCAAATGACCAACCAGCTTGCTGCTCATTGAGATGGAATCTAATCGGCTTTGATTTTACAAGTCCTTTTCACAAAGTTTGTCGGTGGCTGCCGCTTTACTCGATGTGTGTATTACTTTATACATAGGTGTGGCCAAGTGTGGGTAGTTTCAGGGTTGCAGGGGTGCAGGGTTTTCAGCGATAGCTAAAGGGCTGCCTGAGTGTCTGGCGCAGCTCGTTGCCATTTTGCACTCGGCATAAGTATGCAATATCCGTTTCCGTTCGTTACGTTTGCTACACAGGCTCGCACTTGACTCCGACTGTGGTGAAGGTGATGCTGGAGAGAGGGAACGAGGGGAGATTGGGACCGAGTCTTAGACTGAGACACACTGAGCAATGTTATACTCAGTTGACTTGCAGGTGGCGAGATGAAATGCTCGCTTATTGTACGTAATAAGCATGAGTCAAAGTGCAATTTCTTTAGAGACTTGTGACAGTCTAGAAAGTTGCGAGGGCGGCTACAAAAGTTGCAGCAAGTGATCACCATTGCTAAATCCTCTAGAGCTTAAGTACACTCAGAAAAACAGGGGATATTCCAGTACAAATGCGTGACTGACTGAGCTCGGCATTTCCAAAACTGAGAACAAGAGTCGTATTTCAAGTTCGCTTCTCGCAATCCCGGAAATCTTAAAATAATATTTATCTGGAATACTTTAAATACATTTTGGGATTGATTTATTATTCAAAACGATCGAATTGTACTAGTTTAAGTACACAAAAACTTTGAGCTTATCCTAGCTAATCCTAAGCTCATGGCATTTTATAAGCGCACCTCGCGCAGCTAGGAGTGCTCGTAATGTAGATACAAATGCACAGATACTCGCAGCGAGGGCATCTTTGAGATGCTGGCAGTGCTAAGCCTTCTGGCCTATGGCACCAAATAATGTCCAGGAAGTGATAATATCAGGCGCTCAAGACTCCTCGAACAGGGGCCACCACCCGCCGTGCATTCAATTGGAAGAGCATTCAGCCTCTGCAAATCTCTCTTTCTCCCCCTCCCACTCTCACTCTGTCTCTCCTTCCCTGCTTCTCTGCTTCTCTTTAAGCACATTCAAGTGCCTGTCGTTGTTGTCGCTTTATCGGGCATCAGACATTTTATTATGCCACACCCAGACGTCAGTGGCTCAGTCCTCAAAGCTCACTGCTCGTCGAGCCTTGCGTTGACCATGTTGAATCATGCGTCAATTGAAAAGCGGAAATTGCCATCTGTCTGGCTGTGATTTTGTAACCCTCCCGAAGTTTATTACTTTGTCGAATGATTTTCTGATTGATTTGTCACCTCGTGACCCCCTGAGTCTTGACTAGACTGCAACAGAATCTGAAACTGAATTTGGCATTTCTCAACCTATTCTGTGCTCATTTCTCGAAAAACTATTGAGGGACGCTTGTAGACAACCGCAAACATAGTTAACGCAATGTTATTTAATATTTAATTGGTTTTCCATAATTAGGTAAAAACATTAAAATATCTTTTATTTATGACCGAGCTACCGAGTCGTGGGCCCATCCAGTTTACAACTGAGAGTTGAGTTCAGTTTAGTTTCAGCTCAGTTCAGTTTCAGTTTTTCAGTTCTGTCGAGTTGAGTTTCCACTTATTTTTGTTAAACATCACCAGAGTTTCGGCATGCCAGGGAAAACTGTGTCCCAACCTCCTTCCCCGCTCCTTCTTTCATTCCCTACTGCCAACGAACGCTCTTTATGCATTATACATTAATTATTTAAAATGTCAGAACAACTAGGCTAGAAGCTGGTTGCGAATGAAAATGAGTATTAACATTCGGGGCTTGGCTTACTTGCCAGTTAACATGTGGTTCTTCATGTCAAAAACACCGCAATTTCGCCAATTTAATTACTTTATCTAAACGAAGATGTGTACCTTATTGACTTAACTCTTCGAATAAAGTCGATCATTGATAAATGATAACTAATAAATTTTAGCATTTTTGTAGGCATTGCCTTCTTATACTCATTTCTGGAAACTCTTCGTTTCGTTTTATTTGGCACTCGATTGGCTGATCTTCAAATAAAATCGATTTCGACATTAACATAAATCGTTCATTAAATCACAATATTTTAAATTATTACGGATGATCCTTGAAATAGAAATCACCTGATGCTCATATAATTTTTAGTTGATTAATATTTTCTAAATTTTGCTGTTCTTTGTAAGATATAAGATTTTTTACAATATTTCTAGTTGTTTATCAGGTTGATAAGGCCGTTGCTTTTCATTTTAAAAATAAATTTTCATTTTTATTGTTAAAATTTTCCTTCTACGCGTTTCGGCGACATTTTTCGCCTTCTTCAAGGATTCTGTTTACATAAAGACATATATATTTGTTTACATTGTACGAACACTAATACTGATGAGTAAATAAAATACATACATTTTCAAAAAAACTTAGCGGCTAACATTTGTGTTGTGTGGTGTCGTCAGTTCCTATCCTAATATTGCACTGTCCTTTCTGGTTCATCGTCATTAATTTTGTATTATTTATTTTGGTTTTATTTAAATTGTTTCCACCGTCACTTTTGCGTTTGTCCACTGTGAGAGATGCCGCGTATATGAAGTTTGTTTGTTCCACGACTTCCTTATGGTTAATCGATCTATCTCCTTGTTGTTGTATCCGCAGGCTCTCTAGCGTCATTCTCGGTCTCTCTCTCCTCCCAAAACCCAAAATTCTAACATCGATGTTAGATGCAAAAGTGACGGTGGAAACAATAAAATTTTAAATTTTCTTCAGGGAGAAGGCGAAAAATGTCGCCGAAACGCGTAGGAGAAAAATTTTAACAATAAAAATAAAAATTTATTTTTAAAATTAAAAACAACGGCCCTATCAACCTGATAAACAACTACAAACATCATCAACAAACTGACCCAAAATAAACTTCACACAATATTTCTTTTTTGAATCATTTTTAATTGATCTTATTGGGTATATCTGGCTTTTTTGCCCATTTTTTCTATCAACTTCTGAGCTTTATTTATTATTGTCAATAAATATATTTTATTGCTAATTTTGTTGTCTACTTTTATTTGACGTTAAATGAATAAACAGAATATTTGCTTTCTAGCCAAACTCTGTAATCATATTATTGAAATTCACGCTTCGTCTTAATTAACTTTTTATTGTAATATACCAGCATTTCAATGAAATGTTTACAGTAATGGGACAATTCTTAAAATCAAAACAAACTCATTTGTGGAATTCAATAATTTTTATGAAAGCCTGGCAGATACGTTAATAATACGCCAAACCTTAACGCAATTATGAACGCAGTTATACAACACTTTTAAGCTTTTGGGAACTCCCCAGAAGTGTGACCGCATATGAGTTTTATGAGTAGCTCAAAGTTAACTTAGCGTACAGCATCTAGGGATTGAAAAGTGGGCGGAAGGCATCAGTTCTACTAACTGTATAAATATGCACATACGACTAAGCGTTGGCCAACTGCTGTAGCTGCTGCTGCTGTTGTTGCTGTTGTTGTTGCTCTCGTTTGCCGGAACAATGAGGAGAGAAATTTTGGCTCTTGGACGATGGCTCAGCTCAGGTGCAGTCGTCGTCGTTTTCTTCTTCATTCCGTTGCCATCATAACCCAGAACGAAACGAGGTTAATTAATGAATTGTTAATATCGTTTGCGACCACACGTCGTCACATTCCACATCATGTTGTCCTTACCCAGCTCCAATGCCGTCGCAGTCGCATCTGCCCCTCTCCATCCCCACCCCACCCCCATTCTCCTGCTGCTCCTGCTAAGCAAACAGTTGCTGCAACAATCTCTGCGCCTTGGCAGCTGCAACATAATATTATTATGTCGGCATGGGGGTGGCAAAAGGGGAAAGTTCTCTATTTTTTTTCGCCTTTCCTTTGCTAAGCGTCAGCTGCAATCCAATTTCGAGCAGAACAATGTGTGTGTATCTCTGAGTGTGTGTGTGTAGACATATGCTGCTAAAATAAAAAAAGCAACACACACGTGAATGTGTGTGGTGTTGTTAGTGTGCTGCTCATTATTATTAAAATTTGTAGAATTTTTGGGTTGCAACTAAACTGCATATAAATTCAGCTGCTTGCAGCTTTCAAAATTTTGCTGCTGTTATGTTAAAGGATGCCAGCCTGCTGCCACATCCTTCCCATCCTTGCAGCTTGCCACTGCCACAGAATACTCCGACCCCACCCATGCACCCATGCACCTCTGTCTCTGCCTCTTTCTCTCTCTTACACTCCTTTTTCATACTTGCAACGAGTTTGCTTGCAAGCTGCATAATTCAAAGCGCAACCGCAACTTGACAATTTGATGGCGAGTGGCAGCAGCTGCTCCTCCTTCTGAGGAGAACAGTAAACAATGGCAAGTACAATTTTACCCACTTTTCGTCTATATAAATAACTCCGGCAAAAACTCAAGCGATTTGCAGAGATTATAGCTGCCGTCTGGGCCACATCCCACTCATATATTTTAAGAATTTTATCTTCCACGCGCTTGATAAACTATGATAATAAATATTTTGTATACATACTATGCAACAACTGCCACATCGAAAAATATTCTTTTAAATATAGTAAATAAAAAGTTATTCTTGTTGCGCTAATCAATTCGATTACCATTTTCAATTGCAATTGTACTCTTTTTAAGAAATACGATTTTTCAATCAAATCGAAATTACCCTGGGAACGTTCACTGAAAATCAAAAATAATTTTGTATTTCAAATATATTGCCTTAAGCGTTAAAAAAATGTTAAATATGAAAATCTATTTTGCACTTACACCTATTACATACACTTGTTTTGCCCGAATAAATTTACATTTTAACGAGCACATTTTATCAATTTTTGCATTCATTTAATAACAAAGCAAATATTCTGTACAAAAATTTGAGCTAACATTTGAATATTTCTAGAAAAGCTATTGATACAGAGGGTACATTGAATATATCAAAAAATATGTCCATCGAGAGGTAACATCTGACTAATACAAGACGTGACGTGTGACCAAAAAATGTATAGAAAATCTAAGCATCCTAAAAGTTTTCAAATAATCCATTTAAATTACATTTAATTGTACGTAAGTACAAATGTGTGTCCGTTTATTTTATAAAATTACTTGCCCAATCTTAGTAACTGATGTAAGTTTTCTGCATTCCTAGCTTTGATAATTAAAGTTTAAATCAGAAAAATTACAAGAAATATTTCAGACGGAAATGGCAACTAAGAAAGGGTTGGGGGAATTGAAGCTGAAACACGAAAATAGGTTTACGAATTGTATTTATTTGTCTAATTGTATTTATTTGTCTGCAAACCAACTATTATTAAAAGTTTCAGCCTTTCAATTCCTCTATTGATTTTTTAAATTTACGAAATAAAAATATATCCAGGGTTCCCGAAACTGATTAAGATTTGCTTAAATATAATAAAAATCTAATCTGAATCTGTTTCAGGAATGTCCCTATTATTTATTTTTATAATTAAGACTGTTGATGCTAAAAGCTGCCACAGTTCTCATCACTACTTATAACAATAGAATGCAAGTTCTCGGAACTGACTACTACATTGAATTTGAACAAGTTCCGGGAATTCGGGTAGACTACCCAGTTGTACAATCTAATTACAGTATTCTCTTTGCGGCTTATTGAGAAATCATAAAAACCTTTAATGGAGCGTGATATAAATATACATTTTTGTAAATAACAAATGCGAAATAAATTGAATTGAGTACATGTTGTAATGGCAGCCTTTAAGTTTCACCCGAAGCAAATAGTTGGCATTAGGGCAGACCCAAATTACAACTCTCAGTGCCTTATGTCCTTTGTAGAGTCCCAGGCAACTTCTGAGCTCCGTCTGTGCACTATGCCCAAGTCGAGCTGAGCCTCAACGCCAAAAACTGAACTGAAAATCCATCAGCCATAAAATTCGCAGTCAAGCGTACAAAGCGAGAGACGCTGCACGGAGAGGGACTTGGAGAACTTGGAGACGCCACCCGCCACCCGTTGCCCACAGCTGCCTGCAGCCTCTAGAATTGTGGTGCTGCTTTAAGGCCATTAATCTTCAATGAAAGGCGTTTAATTTATTTGGCTTTAATTTAAATTTTGGCGCAACGATTTATAGTCCAAACTTTGACGTTGTCATACGAGTCGACCGAATGCAATTGTTGTTGTTGTTGTAATTCTTATTGTTGGCTAATTATAATGTGGAACACGCAACGGACAGCTGAAGATACACACTGACTGTAAATAAATTATTAATCTTAAATTAAGATGGCTCGGTGTCTACCCTATCTAAAATGTTAAACACTTGCATAGTTTATTTGTATCCTTAAGCAAATTGTATCATTTATTAAATACAAAATTATGTAATTTCAAATATACTACGCAGATTCAAGAGTTATATTTAATTGACTAAATTGACTAAACTATTTCATTGTTTTTAAATAATAATAATTATTTATATATAAATAGATATTTCAAAAAAATTAATCATAGCTTTTTATTATTATTTTAATTAAAATTATACATTTTAAAGGACTTGACAGTCGAATCTCTGGAAATACAAGAGATTAAATTACAATTTACAATAATTTTAATAAATAAATATTGGCCCATTATATTAACAATAAATCTACCTTTCACTACCCTATAAATGCTATTAATAGATAGAGCCCATCACAATCGATTCGCAATGTTGCACAAAAGGAAATCCGCCAGTCACTTGGTTACATTAAGCATACGCCCTGTTTGTTGATGCGTATGTATGTATGTGTGTGTGTGTATGTATGTATGTATGTATGTATGTCTGTATGTGTTCTTTGGCCTGGCTTTTTGTTAGCTCACGTTAAATATAAATATCAATTCCAATTGGCTTGGACTATCAAAACAAAATGTGAGGATTGTGCTTTGGTTCGATTGCCAGATCAATTGCCAAAGTAAAACCACGTTAGCAACATTGTGTGGAAGGGGAGAAGAACAGGGAGTGTGGCAGGGAGTGGGGCAAAGATTGTCCCGCCTTGCCAACATAATTGTGCCCCAAGCGCACCACAACGCCCTCAAACAAAACAAGTTAGCGCTGCTTATCTGTAGCCTCGAATCCGCACCACACGCAACAGCCCCTATGGCAGAGTTCCCAAGTTGTTGCATCCCCATCTCCACTCCCATTCCTTCACATTGTTGTGGTTATTATTTTGTGGTCTTTTCCATTTTGCGGTCGACTCAATTGGGATTTAATTTGTACTTTTTTGTTGTCGCTCGTTCGTATTTTATTGTATGCCAGGCCATGCCAGTAACAATAACAACAACAACAACCAGCAACAACAATACATGACAACAACAATGCGCCTTCGATGCTTGCCATCATTTTTGGTCCCTATCGTCGTTCTTCCTCTCTCTCCCACCCTTCCCCCACAAATTCCTACCCTAACAACAAGCGCGATTTTGAGTTTGAGCCTCGAAAATTCAATTTTTGTTTGCAAGCGCCCTCTGTAGTGTTGTCCTCTCTGTATGTGTGTGGGTGTGTGTGTGTTGTGTGTGTGTGGAAATGCAAACCGAGTTTATCCACTCGAACTGTTAATGGGCATTTTGTATTTTATTTAATGTGAAAAGTTTTTGTTGAATATTTTTGGCCCCGGCCCCATTGTGCGCTTCTCGCATTTGGCATTCGAGGCTATCGCAATCGTTGTTGCTGCCAACTCTCAGTGGCCCAAAGAGAAAAAGTTTATATTGTAATATTTTAATATTGTTGGCTTGTAATTCAAGCGATTTAATTAGCCATTAGAGTAGGTATTCTTGTTGTTGTTGCTGCTGCTGAAATAGCTAAAGATTGCTGCACTTAGAAACAAATTAGAGCAATGTTCTTTTTAAAGACGATTGGCGGCAGGGAAGTCAGAGGTGAAAATGGTAGCCCATTTTGTGGGGGCAGTGGAGAATAATTAGGAACACGAGCAGATGTTATTTAAATACGCTAATGTTATCGCTGAATATTGAAGAAGCTATTGGTTGATAATTAACTGGAAAGAGAGGGAATTAATCGAAATCAGGAATTTACTTATAATACGTGCTTATACTCTACTCCTTAGCTCTACATGTTAGCCGATTAATTTCCTCTGGTTAATTAAGTTCTTCCCAGCACCATTTTTATTCGATTAAATCCTGATTAAAACTAGAATTTTTCGTTCTCATTGTTCTCTTTAACTTTTTCTTATGTCAGTAAACAAAATACATCAAATTAAAAATAGTTCAATTAAAGTTAAGAACAAAGTTTCCCTACAGTTCAATTTCTTTTTTATGAACTAGTAAATGAAATTTTTAGTTCCCTTAGCTTATTTATGTATTAAGGAATGTACCGAAAAGAAACTGCACACTTTGTTTCATTTGTGTTTCAAAAGTTTTGAACCAAAAGTGGTTTTTTCTTTTTACATATTAAATATAGATTCATAAACATTATAACTAAAAAAATTTTTTGGAAAAAAGTCAAGTCGTTATTTTTGAGCGAATTTTTTGTTTGACGCCGTTCTTTAGGGTTTGCACACCTGCCTTGGTGACTTTCTGACTTGCCCTTATCCAGTTTTTCTTCATCTCGTCAATGTTTTCGGCAACTCTACCGTCCTTCCTTAAGTTTCGTTTAACAATAGCCCAATAACGCTCTATGGGTCGTAGCTCTGGACAATTTGGTGGATTTTCCTCCTTACGGACAAAATTAACGTCATTTTCGTTGAGGAGAGCCTGTGTTGCTCGAGCGAAGTGGGCGGATGCAAGATCCGGCCTAAACAAAGTTGGGACATTATGTTTCTTATAAAATGGTATGAGACGTGTCTTCAAGCACTCCTTGATGTAAATATCCGCACCTATAGTACCTTTTGTGAAAAATGCGCTAGTTTTAAGACCATAGGTGCAAATGGCCTGCCAAATCAACACCTTTTGTCCAAATTTTTCCATTTGAATTGTTGACACCGTCTCGTCAACAGTGCTGCCTCTCTTCTTAGTGTAAAATTGTGGGCCGGGTAAAGTTGTTGAGTCCAATTTAACATATGTTTCGTCGTCCATCACAATGCATTCTACCGCGTCACTGCACAATCGATCATAAAGCTTTCGAGCTCTCTACTTTCCAACTTCTGCTCGTCTCTGACTTTTTTTTGAGACTTTTTGTTTTTTGTACGTCTTTAAGTTATTCCTTTGCTTCACCCTTTGTATCATTGACACGCTTGTACTCGTTTTTTTTGCCAAATCTCGAACGGACATCGTTGGGTGTTTGTTAATTAAGGTTAACACCGATTGTTCCAATTTTGGACTATGTATACGTTTTTTTCTGCCGGTTTTCGGCAAGTCTTTTATAGTACATGTTTCTCCAAACTTAATTATAATGTTTTTCACGCTATTCGCACTAACTTTAAAGCGTTTAGCTAATTTTCTGTATGAAATTCCGTTTTCAGTACAGTAGCTGTGCACAATTTGTTTGCGTACTTGCTCTTCGATTCGAGGCATCGTAAAAACAAAGAAACAAATAGAGCAAACGAAAAATGCAAGATTCTTCAGAATTAATCGAGCTTTCTAACGGTGCACTGTATGGCGCGATCGAAAGCTCACACTGGGAGAAATATTTATTTGAAAGTGTGCAGTTTCTTTTCGGTACATTCCTTACTTCTGTTTTACGTTTAAAACGTTTTCTTTATATATATATAGCCGTTGTCGGACAGGTGCTCATAGCTCCCGTCATACATACGCAGGCCATCCGTTGCAGTCTTAACAGCTGCTTCTTGACGGTGATGAGTTGAGCTCTATCACCCTAGGATATCGCTCTGTATGTGAGCATTGATTTCCCGGCTATGCTGCGACAGGCATAAAGTGCTCGAGTGCACTTTGCTATCGCATTTTGTACATGAGGGCCGCAGTTAAGTTTACTGTCGAAAGTGACTCCAAGGTACTTGACCTCCTTACTTGTTTCTATTATGCTGTTTGATCACTGCGGACGGCAGTCCGCGCTAGTGACGAAAGCAGCACGAAGGGTGCGAAAGGCGACTAGCATATATACACAGGAAGAATAGAAAATTTGCTATGACTGTCCGATCAGGTCGAGTTATATACCGATCGAAAGGTATCAATTTAACTTACAAATGTGCAAACTAAGACTTTTGAAAACTCACCTGGTTCGTGAGATAAACAGGTGTAAGTGGGAGGGGCAAAATTTAAATGATTGGAGCTAATGGGGCCGTTGGAGCTAGAGGTTTACGCCGATTGTGTTAGCTTCGGCGGCGGCGGAGAGGCCAGAAATAACCGGCGGCGGCGGCCTAGCCGGCACAGAGGACGGGCGGCGGCGGCGACGGCGGCCAAGCCGCCGTCGAATTTGTAGGCGGCGGCGGCGTATGCAGTAATTAAATGAAATTTTCCCTTTTAAATTTAAAAACTAGTCGGCGGTGCTACAGTCGAGCGGTACTCGACTGTCGGAGACCCCGTACTTATTATAAAGATATCTCAAACAACAAAAAGATTTTCATGCTAAGACTTGATTTTCAACTGATTGTTCCTATGGGAGCTATATGATATAGCAATCCGATTTCAATTAAATTTGGTCAGAATGTATGGGACCATCTTTTATGCATATTCTGTCAGTTTGAGTTGAAATATCTCAAACAGCAAAAAAGTTTTCCATACTAAGACTTGATTTTCAACTGATTATTCCTATGGCAGCTATATGATATAGTAATCCGATTTCAATCAAATTTGGTTGAAATATATCAAACAACAAAAAGTTTTCCATACTAAGACTTGATTTTCAACTGATTGTTCCTATGGGTGCTATATGATATAGTAATCCGATTTCAATTAAATTTGGTCAGAATGTATGGGACCATTTTTTATGCATATTCTGTCAGTTTGGTTGAAATATCTCAAACAGCAAAAAAGTTTTCCATACTAAGACTTGGTTTTCAACTGATTGTTCCTATGGGAGCTATATGATATAGTAGTTCGATTCCAACCAAATTTGGTCAGTATGTATGAGACCATCTTTTATACATATTCTGTCAGCTTGGTTGAAATATCTCAAACAACAAAAAGATTTTCATACTAAGACTTGATTTTCGACTGATTGTTCCTATGGCAGCTATATGATATAGTGGTCCGATCGAAAATCTAAAACAAACTCGATCTGCTCTTAATATAGACGAGCCTACATACCAAGTTTGGAGTCTCTAGCTCTTATAGTCTCTGAGATCTAGGCGCTCTTACAGACGGACGGACGGACGGACGGACAGACGGACAGACGGACATGGCTATATCGACTCGGCTGTTGATGCTGATCAAGAATATATATACTTTATGGGGTCTGCCACGCCTCTTTCTGCCTGTTACGCACATTTTTTTTTGTGACAAAGTTAATAGACCCCTTTTCTTTTTTAAAGTAAATTGTTTACAAATTGTTTAAAAAAAAAAGTTTTTCAAAATCACTTTACAGTCATTTTTATAGACTTGATTTTACATTTGTAATTTAAAACTAGTCGGCGGTGCTACAGTCGAGCGGTACTCGACTGCCGGAGACCCCGTACTTGTTATAAAGATATCTCAAACAACAAAAAGTTGTCCATACTAAGACTTGATTTTCAACTGATTGTTCCTATGGGAGCTATATGATATAGTAATCCGATTTCAATAAAATTTGATCAGTATGTTTGGGACCATCTTTTATGCATATTCTGTCAGTTTGGTCGAAATTTCTCAAACAGCAAAAAGTTTTCCATACTTAGACTTGATTTTCAACTGATTGTTCCTATGGGAGCTATATGATATAGTAGTTCGATTCCAAGCAAATTTGGTCAGTATGTATGGGACCATCCCATGTGCATATTCTGTCAGTTTAATTCAGTTATCTCAAACAACAAAAAAGATTTTCAAACTAAGACTTGATTTTCGACTGATCGTTCCTATGGCAGCTATATGATATAGTAATCTGATTTCAATGAAATTTGGTCAGAATGTATGGGACCATCTTTTATGCATATTCTGTCAGTTTGGTTGAAATATCTTAAACAGCAAAAAAGTTTTCCATACTAAGACTTGATTTTCAACTGATTGTTCCTATGGGAGCTATATGATATAGTAATCCGATTTCAATTAAATTTGGTCAGAATGTATGGGACCATCTTTTATGCATATTCTGTCAGTTTGGTTGAAATATCTCAAACAGCAAACAAGTTTTCCATACTAAGACTTGATTTTCGACTGATTGTTCCTATGGGAGCTATATGATATTCGATTCCAACCAAATTTGGTCAGTATGTATGAGACCATCTTTTATGCATATTCTGTCAGCTTGGTTGAAATATCTCAAACAACAAAAGATTTTCATACTAAGACTTGATTTTCGACTGATTGTTCCTATGGCAGCTATATGATATAGTGGTCCGATCCAAATAGACGAGCCTACATACCAAGTTTGGAGTCTCTAGCTCTTATAGTCTCTGAGATCTAGGCGCTCTTACAGACGGACGGACGGACGGACAGACAGACGGACGGACAGACGGACAGACGGACATGGCTATATCGACTCGGCTGTTGATGCTGATCAAGAATATATATACTTTATGGGGTCTGCCACGCCTCCTTCTGCCTGTTACGCACATTTTTTTTTGTGACAA
>JBAMBJ010001437.1:0-28732 GCA_037043495.1 Drosophila recens | reverse complement strand
CAGCGCGAGAGAAAGGGATAGAGAGCACTTCGCTGTACGTTAACGGACAAAAGCCGAACGATTCTGCGGCCCGACGAGACCTCCTTATGTTAATGCTTCATGGGTCACTCTATAGTTATATGATTAATTACAATTACAAGTCAATTTTAGCAAAAATAAATATCTATTTTGGATCTAAATATATACAAAATTTGTCAAGTTGATTTAAAGGTGAAAAATAATTAGTTACTTGGCCGCAGCTCTGCCCAATGGATCCCTGGCCAGGCGTTCCACCATGCGACGCACTTGCTCCTCGTTGCCATATTTTTGTGCATCGGCCACAACAGTCTCGAGATGGGAGTTGGCTTCCGCTGAGATTTCGTCCCGTATTTGCTGGCTTATATGAAATGAGTGCCTGCAATGTGATGTGACAATTTTAGCAAGTGTAGTTCAAAGGTTAAATCTAAATTTGATTCTCACTTGACTGAGCTAAAGCCAAAGATGGCGCCTACAATGCCCAGCGACAGCAAAAACAAAGCCACCTTCCAGTTGGAGACGCGATTCAGGCCCCTGATGCCATAGTAAGGGCCAGGATTGGGATTATAGTTGGGTGTCACCTCCCACCGCTGATGTATGGAGTCTCGAAGACCTCCTCCACCTCCTGGATTCCATAACAAACTATCGTCGTAATCCTTGCGCGACGACGGCTTCACCAGCGTCTGATATGCCTCGGTTATTTGGACAAATCGCGCTGCTTCAGCTGTTTTTGCAGCATCCGGATGGTACTGTAATAAGATTTTGAAATCAATTTAATGAAATGTCCAACTGATGTTTTCGTTTATTTATTGCACCTGTTTGGAGAGCCTCAGAAAAGCATTGCGTATGTCCCGTTTGCTACAATCATGACTTAAATTGAGCACATCATAGTGGGTTTCAAGCTTTTTAGCATTTAACTTAGCACTCTGGGCAAAACTGCGCATTAAATGAAATTTAACATTATTTTATATAACAAAAAACAATGCAACCGCATTCGTTACCTACTTACGTTTGCTGGTCGCTTCCACGGCGAGCATGAAACTCGACGGTAGCCTTATCATATTGAACGTATTCCTCCTTTGATTTCCAGTGCAGTTCAAAAATAAACAAATAAACAAAAAGTACAAATAATTTTACTCCATTTGTGTGCGTTCAGTTCCAAAATAAAAACAAACAAAAATCATCTGGCAGCCCTGACTTAAAAAAGGTGGCAGTCCTGGCTAAGACTGCCAAAAAAAAAAAGGTGGCAGCCTCTCGCGGCCCCACTTTTCGCACTTTCAAAAGTGCGAAGTTTTTTCGCGAGTTAAAAGTGGAACTTTCTTAATTTTGAAGCTAGAATTTTGAAACTTTTACCAGAATTTTTGTTGGAATTTTCTCGAATTTTTAAGATTTTTTCCAGAATTTTTTACTCAACTTCGCAACGCGAAAAGCGAAATGCACCAAACTAATTTTAGATTAAACTTAATTATTTTACAAAATTTTGTATTTCTTTGTTTTTTTTTAAATTGTTTTTATCTATTTTTTAATTGACTTTTGAAAATTTCAGTCCAAAATAAAAACAATAGTGTTAAAAAGTTGACATATTGTGGCGGTCGCTCGATAGTATCGAGTACTTATTTTGCCGGTCCGTGCTATCGATAACATTGCACAATCGCTGTCATCGTTCGATAGCGCTGTCATGACAACCAAAAAAATAGCGCTCTTCAATAAGAAAATAACAATAATTTAGTAAATTAAAATGAGTGGCGAAAAGAAAGCAATTGAATTGCAAATGCAAGTGCGACAGAACGCACGCGAATATCAGAATTCGGTAAAAGATCTGTATTCATGGGAGAAGGAAATCAAAAGCAAGGAAGAGGCATTGAAACATGCGCCCGCTCCCAAAATACAACCTAAAGTGAGTTGCACATGCCGCAAAAGCTTGAACAATAGTAACATTTGTTATTCTTACACGTTATATAGAGCGCACCTGTGCGCAGTCATGTGACACAGCCAAACGAGACAACAAAGAAGCCAACAACAACAACAACCGCCAAGAAAGTACAAGAATGTGCCACAGGTAGCCAAGGTAGTCCCGGAAGCTCAGCAGCTAGCACACCCACTGAGAAGCAGGACTTGCCCCACGATGCGCTGGCACAGCAGCACAAGAAGGCCAATGACATTAAGGATCGCGGCAACAGCTATGTGAAGCAAGCGGACTACGAAAGAGCCATCGAAGCATACACCGAGGCTGTAGAGATTTATCCCTACGATCCCATATACTTTATTAACCGTGCATTGTGTCACATCAAGTTGGAACGGTAAGGAAATTGCCGTATTTCCACACAGTTAAACTCACTGGTCATGTTCTCAACAGCTATGTAAACTGCGTGGATGACTGTGAGGCAGCAATCGCACTGGACAAGCTGTGTGTTAAGGCCTATTATCGTCGCATGCAGGCCAATGAATCGCTGGGCAATAATATGGAAGCTCTCAAGGATTGCACCACTGTGTTAACGCTGGATCCCAAGAACTTTGAAGCCAAACGCAGCTTGGAGCGTATCAATGAACGCTTGCGTAAAATTGGTATTTATTTGAAAAATATCTTATAACTTAACAAGATACTTATTTAAAATCCATTGCAGCTAACAAACATGGTCCAAACTTTAATGCAGCACGCGATGATTTGATTGATATTTTGCCATTTGATAAACCAGCTTACAGGCGCTCAAAGAAACCCATGCGTCGTGTGCCGGTTGTCGACATTGTGTCGCCAAGACCCAGCCTGGATGAGTCCAAGCAATTGCGCATATCGGATGACGATATTGACAAAATCTTTAACAGCAACTGTGGCCCATTTGAAGAAGTGAAAAGGGAAAATGTGCCGAAACCTGCAGCACAGCCAATTTCCATGGAAACAAACAAAAAGTTGAATGTACAAAATCAGGAATCAAAGCAAGCATCTGCTCAGTCGAAAGTCATCGATATTAGTACAAATTCCTCAGAACAACTTGCCAAAACTACTTTAAAAGAGGACTTCAAATCGAAAGATTCCAACAAGAATATAAAATTGGTCGAAAAAACCGTTCTGCAAGTACCACAAGAGGAAGTGAAAGTACAAGATTCTAATAAGATCAACAAGGAACCTGAAAAGACTGCGGAAATTGCAAAATCCAGCAACGAACCCGAACCGCAAGTCAAAGAGACTACAGCTACCTCAATGGAGGTATGAAATCTTTTATTACTATAAAGTATCACATTAAAATATTATATTTTTCAGCATGTACCAGCATCGCCAGCCGGCACAGCTCAGTTCTACATCACCTGGAAAGAACTAACTCCCGTTCAGAAGTACTACTATTTGAAATCTATAGAAATACCAAATCTGTGTAAAATACTTGGCGCTGGTTTCGATTCGGATACATTTACGGATCTGCTGCGCACTCTGCAGGACTTTTATGTGCCCAACAAGGAGCCAACAACGGCAGCTGTGCTACTGGAAATATCCAAAAACGATGAGTTCACCATTTTGGCAATGCTTATGTCCCAGGAGGAAAAGAAAAGTAAGCAATTATCTCTCTATTTCCACAAGTTAATATTATATTTCAATTTTAAATATTTCTTTTTAGTGGTTTCTGTTGTTATGAATGCCATTAAGGAGTTTCCGAAGAGCAATAAAGAATTGTTGGATAAACTGGGCAAAGCCTATAATCTGGCATAAAACTTACGTATTTAGTAACAAATAAACTTACTTGATTTGCTTCAGATTGTTAGCTCAAACATTAAAAAGTTTTTAAAATGTTAATAAAAATAGAGAAAGACATGTAAAAATTAAAAAGTATATGCAATAATACGCTTTAAAAAGCTCAAAGCACAATTTAAATGGAAACAGATGTGGACATAAAACTTTATTTATAAAGCTCAACTCGAGTTAATGCTAATATTCCATTAAACATCAACAAAAGCAAACCATTTGCAATAACAGAGTAAATAATGAATATCAAGTTTTTGCCAGAAGAAACTGAATACCATGGACATTAAAGAACGAGAACACGAACGAATCGTCGGCCAGGCGACCAATGAATATTAAATAGCAAATTGAGTAATATGAATTAGTGTAATTTACATAAATCAACGTATTAATTCAATCAGAGAAAGCTTCTACCTAAAATGTAAGTATGTACGTATGTATCTGCTTATCTACAGTATGTCAAATAATTGTTTTGACAAAAAAAATTTACAAATATATATAAACTCATTAAAATAATAAGAAACAACAGGAAAATAACTCTTAAATTTGAATTATTATCTTGTCAGAGCAATTACTTGACTAACTGTGTATCTGTATCTTTCTAGCATATAAAATAGGTATGTATTTCTTGTAAACAAACGGCTCCATTAAGTGATTTAAAGTTGAAGCTGAGTGTTGATGGGTTAACTGCAGGGCAATATCATTACAACCCAAGCTAATCCACGGAGGGGGCGGTTGCACACACACACACACACAGTGAAGAGGAGAGGCTACTCGAGAGAATTCTCGTCAAAGCCGAAGCCGGATTTGTGTCAGCATTCGGGTCCCCTGTCCATTAATTGCGTGAGAGCCGACGGCCGAGGGTCTGTATTAAGTAAACGTACTGTGATTTAGCTTAAGTCCATTGTTGCCGCTTGCTAGTTATAATTTAATTTACATTTTTCTCGTTCTTATCGCTCGTACGAGTCTGTTGCTCGCTTGCCTGTGTGTGTGTGTGTGTGTGTGAGAGCGACTTAACGTAGTTGCCAGATGAGCGCAAAAGTGAGCAAGCGCACTGGCAACTCCGCAGCCGAAGCTAAGCTTCATTGAGCAGAGCAGAGAGAGAGAAGATGGAGAGCCAGCGAACGGAGGCGCATGATCGGCCAGTTGCTGTCCACACTCTAACAGATTTAGATATCGCGCGCTCTGACTGAATGACAAATATTAAATAAAATTAAATAAACTAAGAAAAATACACGAGTTACATACATACACAAATAAATACATGTGCATCGCGTATACGAAGCGTGAAACACAAAACGATCAAATAAACGTAAACAATTACTGTTAAGCACTATCGTCAAACTAACGGAAATTTTGTGTAAGTGTGTGCGTTCGTGCGTGTGTGTGTTTGTGTGGCAAATTTAAATACAAAATAATTTATCAAATCAGATTGCAACAAAAAGAGAAAGCAACAACAACAACAATAATTGTACTAAACAAATCATTGTATCTGATATATTTTGTTGTTGTTTGTTGTTTTGTTATATACACATACATACATAAAAAAAACTAATTTAAGCAATGAGAAAATCGGCTCGGTGAAAACCCAGAAAACAAAACACAAAAAATTGTTGCAAATTAAGAAAAGCCGTAAAATGTGTGCAAGTGGGCATAGCAAACACAAATGCCTCTGTGTGTGTGTGTGTCTATGAATGTGTGTGTGTGCAACAGTATATAAAGTACTAAATTTGAGCATATAGCTAAAAAATGTGCAAATTATCAAGAGGCAAAACAATGAAACTCCCACCAAAATCACAAAACACGCGCAGCATCAGCAAAATAAAAAAAAAAGAATCACAATACAAACAAAGCTCAGCTCAGCTCACAGAGCGGGAGAGTGATAGAGTGAGGGAGATGCATAGAGAGAGGCAGAAAGAGAGAGAGAGAGGGTGAGCGAGAGCGAGAGAGGGCGAAATAGATGAATACTAATACTAATGTACAGCCACGTACATCGCTTACCTTCTATTTATTTATTTAAATAACTTCAGTCGACAATAAAAATTATGAAGTGTTCAAAATAAAAATTAATAAAATTAAAATAAATTCACAATTAATTTAAGCTATGCTAAATTTTAAAATTAAAACCAAAGAAATATCAATAAAGTTAAAAAATCAATCAATTCAAAGAGAAGTATTTAAAAATATTTAGCAACAATTTTATCGTATTTTGTTAAGGAATGCAAATTAAATTGTTTGTTGCTGCTGTTGTTGTTGTTGGTGTCTTAACTTTGTCTGGCACAGCATCTTCAAAGTCAGAGATCTCAGCGCAAAGTGCCCGCCCACCTGCCTCACGAAGTGTCTAATTTATGCTGGGTAACCACACCACCCGTCTCTATCGCAAACCGAAGACGTTAACCAAGTTCAAATCCAAAGCAGACGATCTCGGCCAGTTTGTTTTTTACTCACTTTGCGTGCGCCTCTTGCGCTCTTTAACATAGTTCTTGTTGTTGCTGCTGTTGTTGTTGTTGTTGTTGTTGCTGTTGTTGTTGTTGTTGCTGCTGTCGGTTTCTTCTTATTTGCGCTTAACGCTTCATCGCTCGTCTCAACCTGTGCCATGCGCAAAAAGTAAAACATCTACCATCCCAATAGCCCAAAATAAGACAACAACAACAGCAGCAGCAACAACATCAGCAGCAACAACAACAGCAGCAGCAACCACAACAACAACAACAACAGCTATAATAATAACAACATGAGCGTCACAGACAACAAAAACAATGAATATCAGCAAAAGACATAAAATTTAACCGGTTGGTTGAGTTTCAAAGCCGCCGTCGTCGCAGCAACAAGAGTAACAGCACCAACAGCAACAACAACAACAGCAGCAGCAGCGCAGCAGCAATAATTTGTAAAAGCAACAACAACAAAAAAATATATATACATATATATATAAATGGAAGATATATGTATTTATAAATAAAAGCAGCTTCAGGAGCTTAAAACAAAAAAGTGTGCCGCAAATCTTCGCATATTGTAGTTTCTTTTTTTTATAGAAGATCCGCTTGGCTTCTATTTCTTATTATAGATCAAACCAATTGGAATTTGATTTTGATAACAGTATTCAAGTGGAATATTCCATGACTTTAATTATATTATAATGACGAGGACAATTTTGTTTAACGTCATTTATTGATACATTTTTTAAAAGCTAGTTTCGATCAATGTTTTAGGCTTTTGACTCTTTCTAGCTTTTATTTATTTAACAAAACTATGTTAATTAAAAGACTGCAGTTCAAAACACATTCCTCAAATGAAGCGTTTATGAATCATATAGTTTATATATTACATATATTAAGCAGCTATTCTTAAGATTAAATGCACTTGAGTACACGATGACGCATTTGGAACAAGTCCTAAAAGAAACCTTAAGTCGATGGTCTTTATATACACATGTTTTGTGGTGTCGTAAGTAAGACTAGAGACAACGTGTTTGATTAAGTCTTTAGTGTCCAAATGCTAATTAGATTGATTAGTATTAATATTGTTGTTGCTGCCATCGACTATTGACGTTGTCTGGCCACACTTCCATATATCCATATACATTTGTACATACTCGTATATTGAAATTTTCGCCAATCTGTGCCTATTTGCAGTTGTACAAATTGAAATCATGGGTTGGGTACTGTCCGAAAGTCTGGTTATCAACTCGGTTCTGGCCAACATTGAAGCTAATCCGACTGTAATTGAAATGTTGTCGAAAAAATCACATGCCGTCGGCAATTAGCACAGCAGCAATGGAAACAGCAAACGGCAAATACGAGTGTTGGCATTTTATTATTTTTTTGATTTATTTTGAATTTATGTCATATTTATAACTCAATTTTGTGGCCAACTCGTGTAGTTTGTGGCCGGCACGCTATTTCAGAGAGTAGAAAAAAACATACTGTTATTATAAATTGTTGGGGTTTTTTTTCTGTTTGTTGTTTTATTAATATGCTAATAAAATGTTAAACATTTTGGAGGTGTGAGCAAAAAGTCGAAGATTTGACCGAAAAGCGACGAAGGCAACAAAATTGTTTGCGTTAGTTGTTGTTGTGTCTCAAGGATGAGCGGGCCCTGCCAGCAATTGGCCAACAGACAACAGCAATCGAATCACCTCTGACTTTATCTTCCGGTTCGAGCTACTGTCAATAACAACAGCAACAACAACAACAGCACTTGAAAAGTATCTATAGATTTTTGTTTTGCCATGTTGCGTAGCTTCTTCAACTCTGTCAATGATTCTCATCATTTTTTTTTTTTTTTGTTAAGAATCTATTGTATTTATATATCTTTTTTCGTAAATTGCTAAAGTTTGTTTTGTTGTTGTTGCTGTTTCTAGCTGTTGCGTCAAACTAAATCAAATCACTTGAGTTATTTAAATATAAAAGCATTATTGTTGCTCCGCTGGGATAAGCAACGTTTTTTTTTCTGTGCAAAATGTATCCATATCTCAGCACGTCGCTGAGTCGCCAAAGCCGAAGCGTTAATTTAATCAAAATCATTGCGACAACACGACGTCAATGAATGCGACAACAGCAACAACAACACTAACAACTAAAGACGATAGTCAGAGGCAAAAGCCTGTGCTGATTGAGTACATTACTTACTATATTGATGCCTCTTACAATGTAAAATTAAATAAAAATTATTTAAAGAAGATGTAACTTTTGCATATATGTATGTATATACTACATATAGAGATAACGATAGATATATCTGCAACATTTTTGTTGCGCATTTAAATAAACGCACAAGATAAAACCACATAGCCAGACATCATTATTTAAAACGCAATTAAAAAGCCAGACATATATAATGATAAAAAGCATCAGTCAATCATTTGACAATGATATATGTCTTATTATCACATTTGTGCAAATCTAAACAGATCTTAACTCCAAGCACTCTACTTTTTTGTTGCATACTTATCTGCGTTTTCCCTGAATACAATCTTATTGAAAAATCTTTGAATTGTTCTAAAGAAATAAGAATTGAATTAATTAACTTAAATCTATAGTATATCCATTTAAACTTACAATGTGTGTATCTTACAGTTTGATTCATAATATATATTTTCTTACTATAATTTTCTAAGGAAATAAGAATTGAAATAATTAATTTAAATATAAAGTATATCCGTTTAAAGTTACAATTAGTGTATCTTTCAGTTAGATTCATAATATATATTTTCTTACTATAATTTTCGACGAGCACGTGCTCAATTCTAGGGGAATTACATATTCACGCTTACAGTTTAATTATAAGTATATAAAATTAAATGCATTATTAGTAAGAAAACTGAAGCTCGTAAGTTGGCAAAGCGTTTTGTTTATCACGGTTTCAGTTATTTATTTTTTTTTTACTGCCATCCCAATGAAAACTTGTGGTCCAGAGGGTAAACGAGATATCGAGTCAAGTATATGTCGAAATGACGACGTCATGTTGCTACCAGACAAAAGACAGGAGGAGAAGAAGGAGAGATTGTACTTGAGTATTTGAAATATGCAAAATCACAGATCATGTTGTAAGCCAACATTATTATTATTGTAGCACAAACACTTAATTCTTAACAATACTGGTTCGATGAGACTTGTTGTTGTTGACTAGCAAATTCCTAGAAATATGAAAAACCAGAAAAAGCCAACGACAGCTTCATAATAATAAAAAAAAAATAACAAACGCTGGAAACTTTGTAATTTTTATTATTATTATTATTTAATGCTAGTCAAATTGCAGTTTTTCTAGCAAAAACAAAGAACGAAATACGATCAATGGAACTCTCCTATAAATAGAAAGCAAGAATCAATTAATTATATTGTAAATTAATAATACAATTCAATGTTCATTTGTAGCACAACAATCGAAGTCATGCTGTAGGCTGCAGATAGATCGAAAGGATGCCACTGGAGTGTAAAGGTTTACTGGATAACTACTTTTGGACATGAATATGGAATTTGAATTTCCGGACTTTTGTAAGTATTACGAAATAAACCATAGAAATATAGCAAAATTAATGATGAAGTTCATTATAATTTCAACAAAACTTAATTAAAACTCGACGTAAAATTTGTTGACATTGGTTTTTTTCTTTTTTGCTGAGCTTAGGCATATTTTAATATAAATTTAAAACAACGATTTGAAGACATTGCCTTGAAAATAAAACTTAAATAAATATATTCTTAAATATTCAACAAATTTCACTTGTAAACTGCCAAATCAAATAGTTATATCATGATCAATTTATAATAGTCTTAGGCAAGGTTAGCAGCTGCAGTATAAATTGTCCTTCGGCTGGTCGCTAGCAAAAATAACAACAACAACAACGATTATGATAACAATAAAACGTTGGCTACCCAAAATAGAAGTCAAATAAAATAAATTGATGTAGCAGTCGACGTGGATATGCTTAACAAATTTTGGCTTAGAGCTGCCAAATAGACAAACACAAATACCTATAGATGGAGTAGAGAGTAGAGTATACAAAACTACATACTATATATACATATAATTCTAAATAATGTCGCCTGGAATCCACACCATCCTCCCATCAGAAAAATGAGCAAAAGCTTGTTTGATCAATAACTTGGCTAAAGCTGAATTGAAGTAAAACTCTGATTGAATTTCTCTGCTCGCCAGTGCACAATTTGACGTTTGCGCGCGAGTTGATATATATATTTATAAAACTAATTCAAATAATATATAAATAATAGTAGAAAAGATAAAAATAAGAGCAAAAATTACCAGCTAAAACAGAGTATTTAAAACAGCTGAGCTTTTGATTTATTGTTATCGTTTTTTAATGAAACAAAAACACTTGTAAAAACACAATAAGTTTTCGTTTCATTTCGGGTTTGTTTTTATTGCTAGCTTCAATTGGATTTGATTTTCATGCACGTTTTGACTGTGGCTTCTGCTTCTCGAGTTTATATACATATAGTTTTCTTCTTTTTGTTTTAAAACGCTCTTTTTTTGTGTATAAATGCATTTGGAAAAGCGCATTTTCACTGCTCAGCGAGTTGTGAAAAGTGCATCAACCGCATGTGCGCTCACATGTGCGTTAGATAATTGTGTATCTTTATCTTTTTATTAAATCAAAACTGTTAAAATTGAAATATACAATTTACACTTGATGCTGCCAATAATTTTAGTTAGCCAGCCAACTGCTAACTTGGCTGTTAGTGCATTCCCCAACGCGTACAAATTGTTACAGTTTAAAACCAATAATTTAACTTAAGACACAAAATCAATTATGGATTATCCCAAGACACTAAATGGTAATTTTGTTTATATGCATAAGTGTGCGTGTGTGTGTGTTTTGCATAAATTACTTAAACATTTTGTTTGCCACATAAATTCCAGCTCAACTGAGTCTAGTTTTTATCGATCAAACAGCTGAAATACCTTCAGTTTGCGGTTGCTTATCAGTCAATAGGGTTTTTTGTTTTAAGGCACGTGAACTTATCAGAGAATTGTTCTACATATTTAATTATGAATATGCCAGTAAACGCCCCTTAAATTATTTACGACAATCTGTGAAACAGTGCTTAAATGTGTGCTTAAATAAGTATATAGGCGGATATCCACAATCCGGTCAAAGTTTGTTGGAAAAACCGACAACAAACTTTGGTGATAATTTCATATGATTCTTAATGTCTGTATTTAGGAATATTAACCAATTTTATGGAAATTCCACGTTAAAACGTTAGTCACACTTTCATAACTTAAGTGACGCTCTGTTTTTAACTAAATTTAATGTTAATCGCCTGTTTCTAAAAATAGCTGGTTATGTGGATCAAAATTTAGAATACATTAAGAAATGGCTACAGATTTTATCTAGAAATCATGGGAATTTCACTTTTAACATTATGTTAATTTAAGTCAGCGGTGGGCACGAAATCTAATTCGGGAGCACTACAACAACATCAACAACAACCCTATTATAATCTACCTGAATAAAGTTGGGAGCAGCCGCTAGCTCCCGGAGCCTATGCGTGCCCACCGCTGATTTAAGTGATGTTTAAACGATATTTACTCTGCTGTTATCCTATAATTACTCTTTTAGTATTTGTATCGCGCTGTTTCTAAAATTATGTTGACTTAAGAGTCTTATGTTAATTTTAAATCTAACTTGTGTTAATCAGTTGGTCTTAGGGTTCTGTTAAGTTTAACAGCTGTTACACTCGTTTTAACATTTTCTGAGCTGTTTTTAATGCCCAACACTTCAATCTTTTTGCAGCTCGCCCAGATTTTATGGATGGCATTGACAATGAAGCTTTGGATTTGTTTATGCAGGCAGCCGGTGTTGGTGGACTCGATGAGGCGGCACAGCACGGCAGCCACGATGGGCTGGCCGCGGACTCCGTTGTCTCCGGAGTTTCCAAATTGGAATCGCCACACACACCGCCAATGAATGTGCTCGATGCCCAGCTGACGGGTCGTGGGAATGGCATGACAATGCCACTGGCACATCTGCCAGAGAGTCCACCCGATTCGGGTTCGGAGCCAGCCTACAGTCCACTGGGGGAATCGCATGGCGTGGCGCTAACTGGACGTGAACTCATCTATCCAGGTCTGGCCAACATGCAACAACAACAACAGCATCATCATCAACAACTACAGCAACAACAACAACAGCATTCGGGCATGTTGCAAACGGAGTTGCAGTTTACAACGCCATCGCAGCCGCAAGGACATCACTTCGTGTCGCCTGCGCAGGATGTGAGAGTGAAGCATGAGACGAGTCTGGTAATGAATGCCAACAGTTTGCTTTGCCAGCAACAACAGCAGCAGCAGCAGCAACAACAGCTGAACGAGCAACAGTTGCTGCCGCTGCATCATCAACAGCAACAACATCACGACCTGCCGCAGGATCAACTGCTTTATCAGCACTATGACAACGGTCACGGCTTGTATTCATCTGGCAGCTATCAGGATCTGTCCAGGATTTCCACCTGCATGCTGACCTCACCCCTGGGATTGGGGGATCGCGTTCAAGTAATTGGCACCAGTCAGTTATCCCTGAATCGCAGTTCCACGCCCTCGACGCCGGTGCATTCGTTGTCGCGCAAGCGAAAGATGTCCACGCAATTGGATTGTCCGGACTTTGCACCCAAACATGATACGGGTTTGCTGATGAGCCCGCTTCGGAATTCACATCATTCGATTTCAATAGCGCCGCGTGACATTGCCAATGGAACAGCTCTTGCCTCCGTCTCCGCCACAGTCACAGCCAGCCACAGCGACCTTGATCTGAGCAAGACACCCGCCCATTCACATTGCTCCGCCTCCGTATCGCCAGCGTTGTCCGGCATCAATTCACAGGCGGATAATAGCCTCGATGGGCAGACGAGCAATGCGGCCGGTGGTTCCGGCTCTGGCAGTGAGGCTGGTGATCCGGCGCTGACGCAGTGCATCCGTTTCAGTCCATTCCAGCCGGAGAACTGGCACAAGCTATGCGATCAAAGCTTACAGGAACTATCCGTCATATACTATCGTGTCGATGCGGACAAGGGTTTCAATTTCAGCGTCTCGGATGACGCGTATGTGTGCCAGAAGAAGAATCACTTTCAGGTCACTTGCCATGCACGCCTTCAGGGAGATGCCAAATTCGTAAAGACACCGTCCGGCCTAGAGAAAATCAAATCCTTCCACTTGCATTTCTACGGTGTCAAATTCGAGGCGCCCAATCAAACAATACGCGTGGAGCAAAGCCAATCCGATCGCTCTAAGAAGCCATTCTATCCCGTACCGTACGTATGATTATCATTTTAAGCACTGAACAATCTAAGCGGATTCCCTAACGGATTCCTCACCAAATTCGTTAGGGAACCCACTTAGTTTTACTTTAAAAATTTTCAGCAGCAGTTTAACGAAATTGGTATTGAAATTCCTTATGAATTTTACGATACTTTTATAATGTAAGAATCCCACAAACTTTTCCGAAAGATTCCTTCAGCAGTAGAAAAGCTTCCTCAGCGATTCCTTAATGATTCCTTTGGATTACGAACTGAAGGGCACCTCCGAATGAATTTTACGATTCCTTTATAATAAAACGATCGCAGAAACTTTCCCTTAAGATTCCTTGAGCTCTAGGATGCTTCCTTGGCGATTCCTTAATGATTCCTTTGGGTTACGAACTGAAGGGTACCTCTATATAAGTTTTACGATTCTTTTATAATGTTAGGATCCCAGTAACTTTTCTTAAAGATTCCTTCAGCACTAGGAAAACTTCCTTTGCCTTACTTACTGAAGGGCACCTAAAAGACGTATTTGCGCACTGTAGGAGTTTTTACCAAATTTGGCAACTATATTTCTCTCTTTCTTTCTTCTTCCTCTTGATAGTATCGATCTCCAGAGCCATATTGTCAGCAAAATCACCGTGGGGCGTCTACACTTCTCGGAGACCACCAACAACAACATGCGCAAGAAGGGACGTCCGAATCCGGAGCAGCGTTTCTTTCAACTCGTCGTCGGCCTCCATGTGCACACCACATCCGGACATTTTCCCGTGGTTAGCCATGGCAGCGAACGCATCATTGTGCGTGCCTCGAATCCGGGCCAATTTGAATCTGATGTGGATCTGTGCTGGCAACGGGGCATCACACCGGAGTCCATCTTCCATACCGGCCGTGTGGGCATAAACACTGATCGTCCCGATGAGAGTCTCGTTGTGCACGGCAATCTCAAGATATCGGGCCATATTGTCCAGCCCAGTGACAGTCGCGCCAAACAGGAAATTGCCGAACTGGATACCTCGGTTCAATTACGCAACATGCAAAAGATACGCATCGTGAGATATCGCTATGAGCCGGAATTCGCAGTGCATTCCGGACTGAGGCGGGAGAGCGACACTCGGGAAATTGTCGACACGGGAGTTATAGCACAGGAGGTGCGGGAGGTCATACCGGACGCAGTGCAAGAGGCTGGCAGCGTCGTACTGCCCAATGGAAATGTTATTGAAAACTTTTTGCTGGTCAATAAGGTAGAAAACATTTTTTTTACTTTTAAAATTTGCCTTGAATATGTACACTAGAGTGGGTCAATTTGTATGGAGCAAAAAAATTTTTCGATTTCAAGCGGTTGTCAAAATCGTAATCTACGACGAATTCTAAGAAGATTTGCCCAAGAAACCATGGGTCTAAAGTCAAAATCGAGCTTCCGATTTTTAGCGTGAAATATGGGAAATCGTATGAAAAGTCAAAAATTATCATAATTTCTCGTTAAAAATCGGAAGCTCGATTTTGACTTTAGACCCATGGTTTCTTGGGCAAATCTTCTTAGAATTCGCCGTAGATTACGATTTTGACAACCGCTTAAAATCGAAAAAATTTGCCCAAGAAACCATGGGTCTAAAGTCAAAATCGAGCTTCCGATTTTTAGCGTGAAATATGGGAAATCGTATGAAAAGTCAAAAATTATCATAATTTCTCGTTAAAAATCGGAAGCTCGATTTTGACTTTAGACCCATGGTTTCTTGGGCAAATCTTCTTAGAATTCGCCGTAGATTACGATTTTGACAACCGCTTAAAATCGAAAAAATTGACCCACTCTAATGTACACACTAATATCAACAATAGATAATGGACACACTCTTTTAGCGCTGCCATACTTGAAATTATTCTGTGGTTGCCACTCTATAAAATTCAATTGTAGCATTGCACCGTTATAACCACCGTTGTCAACCAAAGTATTTCAAATCTGGACACAGTTGGCAACAGTGGCTATAAGTCAAAATACATTTGCTTTTGACACAAGTTTGTGTTGTTTTTTCAATTATGCTCACATTATAAATGAAATACACAAATACAAAACCAGTTACACAGAAATAAACTATATTCAAATCGTTACTTCAAGGATCGTATACTAATGGAGAACATTGGGGCTGTTAAGGAGCTATGCAAGGTCACCGGCTCGCTGGAGACGCGCATCGAGCATCTGGAGCGAGCCAACAACAATCATCATAACCACCAACTGCGTGCCAAGGATCTGATGGAGCCACGCTGCCTGTTCCCGCCGCGTGTGTATAAATCAAACAATCGCAGCGATGGATACGAGATCTGTTCCAGCCGTGTGATGCAAATTATCATATTTCTGCTGATCATTGTCATGGCAGCCTGGTAAGCTATTAAACATACAAACATGCAAATTCACATGCTTAAAAAAAAAAATAGTCGGATATGGGCATTTACAGGATCGAGAACGCAACAGTTTTTAAAAGAACAAAGAAAATGTCAAAAATTAACATTTTTAAAAATGTTTTTTAACGTGTTTAATGCATTTTATCAAGTTTTAAGGACTTGTCGTTTTCAAATTATTTATAGAAATCAATGCATCGCGAACGCGACAAAAAATGGAAGTTTTTGACTTCATCTTGACAAATGCGAAAGTCAACAAAATGTAGCCAGTAATTTGAAAGAAAATACTCTTAAACCATATTAAAATAATGTAGTTTTCTATTTTAGAAATAATTTTGATATGTTACCATCATTTCATTTAATTTACAAGTTTTATTAGTATTTTGTAACGCGACATCGCGAACGTGACAAGATTTCCACCTAGTTTGTTTCAGGAATTCGTTCATCAAATTTTATTCAATATAGCGAAAACAGCTTGAAAAACTTGTTTTAACTTAAACATTCAATATATTTCTATGTATTAAAATGGTATAGATTACAATCTTACCATCTTACTTAGTGTACTCTTAAGATTAAAAAGGGCCATTTTGGAAGTCCATTTTTAAGAAAATGTTCAAAAATATAGAAAAAGTGAATTTTTTCCAATGTATAATCTATATGTTCATCCCATTGAATTTCTTTTAGCCTATATTGCTTAAATAAATAACTTGAATACATTTTTGTAAGAAAATTTCACAAGATGTGAGTTTTTGATAAATTTTCCGTTTTTGGGCGAGGTGGACCTTTTTCTGGAAATTCCCATATTTATAAAAAATAAAAATAATCGCATACAATAATAATCCGAAGAGTATTTTATTTTTTGCAATATAAAATGTGTGAATTTTTAACCATGTCAATACATTTACTTGAGTAAGTGTACTTATGAATCCTTCAATACTTGCACGTAATCTTTTAGCTTGGCGGCCGTGTCCACACTCTACTTTGTGGAGCACAACAAGCAGCAGCAGCCACAGCAGCTGGATGGCTATCAATTGTTTGGCGACAGTCGCATCTTTCGTCCCGATAATCCAACGCGACTGAGCGACGAGGATCGTCTCAATTTCCAGCACAGCTTGCAGTCACTGTTCAAGAACAAGACACATGTGCCTTGGCCCAGTTTAATGTATGCGGCCAGCACCACAAGACCCACGGGCGGCACGGCAATACGGCTGGGCGACGGCGACGAGATTCAGGAGAAGGAGGAACTAACTGCGGTGATGAGTAATCCACAGGTGAATCCGCCGTTGCCCGCTCCAATTGCACGGATCACAACGACAGCGCCGAGAAACAAAACTATTGCCAGCAAGAACAAGTCCAAATGGCCCGTAGCTCCAGAGGTACTGCGTCCCGGCGGTAATCAAGGTGGCTCCCAGAAGCTGCTGCACGGTTCTCGTGGTAAAACTCTGGCCACATCCAATAATGGCACAATTACATCCTCGGAGAAGCCACAGCCCATTCCGTTGTCGCAGGACTTTGAGAACAACTCCATAGATGTGGATGCCCAGCAGCAACAGCAGCAGCAGCAACAGTTGCAGCAACAATTGAAGCAGCCGTTGAAGCTGGACGAGCACATTGTGGTGGTGGGCACCATAGCCAGCACAGACGTGGACAATGCTGCCTCCGATGCTGGTCAAGCGATACGCAAATTGAATGCGGGAGATGTTGCCATTTACAATGTGTACAAGACAGTTTCGCCGCCGACGGCCAATCTGGCGCTGACCACCAACAAGGTCAGCACGGAGCAGACGCAGCTGCAGACCACTCTGTCCCTGGCACTGGATGTGCCGCCTCCAGCCGCAGTGCGCAACACGAGCGGAGGCAGCAAGGACTCTGGAGATGCTTTGGATTTACAGAATCTGAGCACTACCAATGAATCCGAGTCGGCGGATAATCCCATTCATCCCATCACAGCGTTGTTCGGTTTCGAGTTCCAGGGCGGTCTGCGGGACTCCAGTGTGGGCAGGAGATCGGCCAATCAGCGCAGCTTGGATTGGATTCGAAACAAGAGCCTGAAGACGCCACTTTTCGGACATCCAGCGGAGTGCAACAAGGATAAGGATGAGACCGACAATTGCCAGGTGAGTTGGCCAAATCCCTATTAGAATATATTAATATAAAACTGATAATTACATTTATCTTTCAGTCCAGCTGCTTTGAGGATCTGCAGCCAGCTGCCGTTGTAGCCGATAAATTGGACGCCAATGTGAAGCATCAGCATGTTGAGGATGTCTTGCAGTCTGCCGAGTCGGAGGAGGAGGAGGACATACTGATCATACAGCCAGTGGCAGGCAATGATACCAACAACAACAACAACAACGTGGCTGCCGCCCGTGTCTATCATGGCAAGAGCTCTCACAACACGGCCGCCATAGCGAAACAATTCTCCACCGAAACGGATGCCTCGGCCAGCGAGGATGCAATGTATACGGTGCTAAATGATGCTCCTGTCCTAGCTGCGGATCAGCCTAAAGAAGATGCACCAGTTGTGCCCGCAGCAACGACAGTGGTTCCTCCTCCGCAATTGGATTGCTGGAGCATTACCAGCTGTGTGCTGGCCGGACTCAACAACTACACCATTGATGTGGATCACTTTTGTCCCAGCTCGGGCAGCTCCCTGAATGTCAGCTACGTTGTGCCCGTTTCACGTTATCTGCAGGCCGTCAGCTTGGAGCTGCATTTCAGGTAGTCTCTAAATTGATTATATATATTTTATTGGATTTATATAATGCCATCGACAGCTCCAATAAGCCGCTGCAATGGTCCATTTGCAGCAATGAGGATCAGAGCAAGTCGAATGCGGGCACTGCCCAGTTGAACGAGGACGATGATGCACCTCCGAGCAGCTGGGTGAAGGTGCTCAAGCAGCTGGGCAACAACAAGCTGATCCTGGCCCTGGACATGCCCAGTCGCGGCAACTTTGTGCGCGACTTTATGCTACGTGCCAGCACAGACCTGGAACAAGTAAGTTCCAACGTATTTTATGCTGTTAAAAATCTAAATTCCCTTTTTCTTGTGCTTGCAGCAAAAACTATGCGATGACAACGCCCATGTGGCGAACCCTATACTCCAGTACAACTTTAGCATCGTAAGAGATTGTGATTAGTTAACAATTTAATTTATGGCACGAATGGAATCGAAATGGAATCGGAAATGGAACCAAAATGTTGTGGCAGTTGTTGTTGTTGCCACATTCAAAAAGCATCACAACATTTCAATGATTGATTGCAAAGGAAATTTAAACAATTAAACATTTATCGACATTTTAAATAAAATATTTAGTAAAATGACATTTTGACTGGGTCACATCTGTGGTGTACTTAATGGCTTACTTAAGGGCAACTATTAACAACTATTGCTACCCCAGTGAAATAAGTATATGTGGATGAAGTTATTAAAAAAAAAAATACTTTTAACACAAAAGATTTGATGCAGATTTCTTAAAATAATCTAATAATTTAATTTAAGTTTGAATGAAACAAAAAATTTTGAGCATTTCTAGTATTTTTAAAAAATTTTTAAAGATCCTAAAAATTACTATTTTAACCCATTTTTCCTACGTTTTAATCCTTTTCATACAAAAAGTGACATAAGATCCTAAAAATGACTATTTTAACCCATTTTCCTACGTTTTCCTCCTTTTCATACAAAAAGTGACATTTAAGCAAATTTCAAAAAAAATTTAAAAAATACTACCAAAAATATTTTTTAATATTTTTTTTTGCAGTCACTCTTAGGCTGGGCGCACACTGCGAGCTGAAAGCGGAGCTTACAGCTGAGCTTATCAGCTCGAAAAAAACAAACACACTGCTTGTATGAGCGTGCGCACACTGAAAGCTGAGCTTATCTATTAGTTTTGTTCTGAACTTTTCAGCTCGCGTATAAGCTCCGCTGTAAGCTCCGCTATCAGCTCGCAGTGTGCGCCCAGCCTAAGAATTGTTTGAAGAATTATTTTGCATCAAAATATTTTTAGTGAAAAATCGAGGAAAAAAGTAGAAAAGAAAAACACTTAGAAAAGTTCTAAATTTTCCATGGGTACTTAATGGGTTAAAGAAATTTTTGTGTCATTCAAACTTAAATTAAATGATAAGATTATTTTAAGAAATCTGCATCAAATCTTTTGTGTTAAAAGTATATTTTTTTTTAATAACTTCATCCACATACATATACTTATTTCCCTGGGTGTATGCTATGACTACACGGCAAAAGGTTGATCCTTGCCATCCTCATGATATTTGATGTACGTCTCGCCGTGCGTAAAGTCCTTGGTGCCTTCCAAACGGCCACGTGGCGGCGCCTTATCGTAGTCGAAGGCCTTCTCCGACTTGCCAAACAACTGATTGGCCATCTCGATGTCCTCGCGGTATTTGCCCACCACGACCTTCTTGCCGGTAATGGGATCTGTTATGTCACCAAGCGGATAGACGACTTTCTCGATGGCGTGTGTGATCAGACGGGTCATGCGCTCGGGCAGTTCACGTATCAGCACAATATCCCCTGTTTTGCACAGCTTTTGTGGATCGTGGGCAAAGAAAAACGTATCCTTTTTAAAGTACTGCAAAAAACAACAAAATATAAATTCCATGCTGATCCGAGCAACAACACAACTAACCATGTTGAGGTTTTTATCCAGCTCCATGCGGCGTATGCGTATTTTCGATGCATTCTGCTTGATGCAGGGCATGCATTGGCCCATCAGTAATAAACCACGCGCTGCCATTTAATTCAATATTTATTAAAATCCACCAAAAATTAAATGAATTCACAAATTGACTAAAAAGTGTGGGAGCTATAAAATCAGTGTGACTCTTGCTTTTGAAGAATAATTAACTTAAAAATACCAACATTTCAGCAGTTGTGTAGACACTGGATAATAATGATAAACAGCTGTTATGCAGCTGTTGTGTACACACCTTGAATCCGATAAGAAACAGTTTTGTGTGTTGTTAAAAATTAGATAATTAATTCAATTTGCTTTTATTATTAATATCGCCAAGGTTGTTAACCAACTGCATGTAAAGAAACCGCAGACGTGCACAACTAACGCACGCTTACGTAACCATGGTAAATAAACAAAGAAGCCGTAAAAAATGGAGATGAGTCACAATGTGGCAATCTGACAATAACAAGTGCAAATTAAAGCAAACAGTTGGTAAATTACCATATCAACATGATTGTTAACAACTTGAACGATAGTAATATGGATATGCAACGTAAATCCTGGCACAAATTGTTTCCATTTGCTGTTTGCCACATTCTCCTAGTTTACACGGAGTTGTTTTTATTGCGCCTTAACGCGATAAGTGATTAAGCGAAGTTTAAGGGCGCACTTACACTAGTTGACAAGCTTGTCAATTTCATGTCAGTACCAAGTCAACAGACTTTTCCTTAGAGTTGACCACTGTTTACACTAGAGTTGACTAAGCTGCCATCAACATTTTCAGCCTACTGAGATGAAATTGACCAGCTTGTCAACTAGTGTAAATGCACCCTAAATCGTTGATAAGAAATCAATTTTCCGCAACTCTCCAAAAGAGTTCAGATCCTCAATCACGATTTTTAAATGTTTTTCAACAGAACTACGAAGATGAAGACTATCATGTGGACTCATTCCCTAAGGATTTCGGCTACGGAGCCTTTGATCAGGATGGTCTGGAGCTGGAACCGAATGCGTCGAGCAACAGTGAGACAAAGCCACGCATATTATTGATGGGCCTGCGACGATCGGGGAAGAGTTCGATACAGAAAGTTGTATTCCATAAAATGTCACCGAATGAGACACTTTTCCTGGAATCGACCAGCAAAATTGTCAAAGACGACATCAACAATTCCAGCTTTGTACAGTTTCAAATTTGGGACTTTCCCGGACAAATTGATTTTATAGAGCCCACATTCGATTCGGAAATGATCTTTGGCGGCTGTGGAGCGCTTGTGTTTGTAATTGATGCAAAGGATGATTATAATGAGGCGTTGACCAAGTTCAAGAACACCGTCATCAAGGCGTACAAAGTAAATCCTCGCATTAAATTCGAGGTGTTCATACACAAGGTAAGCTTATAGATTGGATTGTTATCATTGGCAGCTGTTTGATTCCCTTCCCCTAACATAGGTGGATGGCATTAGCGATGATTCCAAAATGGAATCACAACGTGATATACATCAGCGTTCGTCGGATGACCTCAGCGAAGCGGGACTCGATCAAATTCATCTCAGCTTTCACTTGACTTCGATCTATGATCATTCAATATTCGAAGCGTTCTCGAAGGTTGTGCAGAAGCTCATACCACAGCTGCCAACGCTAGAGAATCTGTTGAACATTTTCATACCCGTAAGTAGTTAATGTTAACTGTATAGAACTCCAAATCTAATCGAATTTAAATCTTTCAGAACTCTGGCATTGAGAAGGCTTTTCTCTTTGATGTTGTATCTAAAATCTATATAGCTACGGACTCATCACCAGTCGATATGCAGGCTTACGAGCTGTGCTGTGACATGATTGATGTTGTCATTGATCTCTCTAGCATATATAGGTAAGTTATTGGAGCAACTCTCATTAACATATACTCCAACAAGTCTCTCCTGTCCACAGCTCGGAGGAAACTGCATTTGACAGTGGCAGCTCTAGTCTCATTAAATTGAATAATAATACAATACTTTATCTGCGCGAGGTTAACAAGTTTTTGGCCCTGGTCTGCCTGCTGCGCGAGGAGAACTTCAATCGGCAGGGCGTCATTGACTACAACTTCATTTGCTTCCGCGATGCCATAAGCGAGGTGTTCGAGTTGCGTCTAAAGCGTCAGAAGATGCTCGAGAACCAGGATGCTGACCAGGACGATGATGAGCTGGTCGATGATCATGGCATAACAATTGGCTGCTCCAACCATGAGAACGATGCAGCTGTGTTGTCCAGAGCAACTAAGATTGCATGAACACAATTCCAGTGACCTTTACGTGTGCTTAACTATCGTATAATTCTTCCATATATTCACACGTGCACACGAATCTATTTCTATTAAGCATTGGATTATCTTTTATAAGTTTTGTCATACATTTTTAATCAAATTTTATGTTTTTCTATCTATATATATATCTTTGTTCTTTATTGTTAATTCATTTGTTAAGCCACTTCGCTGCTCTTCACAAAGAGAAACAAATTGCCCAGCGTTTACATAAACTACAATAATAATAATACGTATATTTTTTAATAAAAATTATATTAAATTGTGGCGTTGTGTATGCAATTAGCAAACCAGTTTAAAAGTTTGGCGGGAAATCTGCAATCTGGTGTGCGATGTTTCTTTTTGAATTGAAGCGCCAAATGATTTGCTCACTTGCTCTTTCTGTGGCTCCACCTTGGCCAAAGCTGCCACACAGTTGACAATATCTCTCTCGCTCTTCACTTGTTGACTCTCACAAAATATCGATAAAAAATTGGTCCCATGTAATTTTTCTAATAAAATTAATTATTTTCAAAAAATTTATTGAAAATTTGTTATTACAAATTCAAAAACCAAATTATAAATTTTCTAAAATAATGAAGTTTATTTTAAAATTTGTTTGGTGCGCGACACCCTTCGCGTGGTGAAGTTTTGTAAGTAATTCTTAAAAAAGTATCTCAAAAACTCGGGAAAAATTCAACAAAAAAATCCGACTTCCTTTTTTAAAATTCTAGCTTCAACATTAAAGCAAGTTTTATTATTAACTCACGGCTTTTCAATTGAGTTAAATAGGGAATTGAGTTATCCGTGGAACTTGATGGCTGCCACCTTTTCTATTTTTTTGCTGAACTTAGCTTAGGTTGCCACATGATCTTATTTTTTACCGTCAGGCAACTTTGCAAAAGCAAAGCGAGCGAGCGAGAAGTGAGAGCAGACAGGTCGACGGCGACAGTTTGCGTATGTGAGTGTTGCTCGGTCGGTCATACAGTAGTGAAAAATGAGTAGAATTAATAATTAATGCGCCTGTAGCCGAAATTGCAAATTTTTTCCACACATAAATCGTGTTAATTTAATAAGAGTTGGTTGGTGTGTGCTTTACATACGGTCGACGGGTGAAGCAATTAGAAAGAAAAAAAACGAGTTTAGTAGCTGTCGGGTGAAAGAAAGAAATTGTGTGCATATGTATGCGTGTGAGTGTATGTGCGCGGTGGAAAAACAACAACAACAACAAGAGCGATAGCAACAGCAGCGACAACCACAACAACAACAAAAACCTGGTCTCGTATGTCCGCTTTCCTTGCTCATTACGGTGCTTTTCTGTGCCCAAAGTGCAGGCAAGTGCAGCCTGGAATAATAACATAGTCAGCACCAACGACAGGTGCGTACTACAGATTTTCTACTTTCGTTGCTTAAAATTGTCGTTCTCTCTGTTGCTTTATTGATTGTTCGAATGCCGCCGATACACAGCATCCCATGACAATGGATATGTATTCATTCGTTTCTACTAACTTACATACATATAAATAAAGTGAAAGGTGGTGGCACATCTTCAGCCTTTTGTCTGTCTGCACACAAAAGCACACTAGCACACATGTAATTATTGTTAAACTACTAACATTTGTTATTAATAAAATGCAAAAAGAAAATTGATTAAGGCTAAGGTTGCTTATTAACACTGGTGTAGGCAGAACCATCGATTAAACACGCGTCTGAAAGAGATAGCTAGACAAAAGGGCGACTTTCTTGACAACCGATTATAACAATCTCAGCAATCGATAAATATTATTGCACTTTTGTCTATTCTCTCTCTCGCACTCACTCACCAATACAATTCACGGATTAACAGCGACTGTGTCCCCCGCCCCCAAGTGCCGCTTATGTCATGAACCGGAAGTTAATTCATAGAATAAGTGTACATATGTATTTGGATTTTAGCAACCCCCAAAAAAGAATTATGTGTATCCATGACATCATGGACATACATATTTGCACAATCATAAAAATGTCTTATTTTCCATCGCCTGTTTTCGACCATTTCCTACCTCAAGAGCCTTTCAACATGCAATTTCCAACCAGCGTTGCCACAATTAGTCCGCTAAAAAAGCCAGATTTTAATAGTCAAATCTTGAAGAAATAATAAAATACATGGTACTGTTTTATAGCAAACTTGTATTTTATTTCTAAATTAAAATGGAAAGATGGTAGAAGTAAAATAACAGAATGCTAAAAAACAGTACCATATTTTTTATTATTTCTTTAAGACTTGACTATTAAAATCTGGCTTTTTTTAACGGACTAATTCTCCTGTTTCTGGCAACGCTGTTTCCAGCATGACACATGCTTTGAGGTTAGGTTTCACTCAAATTCGCCGGGTTCTGTTGCCAGGGGCTGTAACGGTATATTGATTGACTGACTGTCGCGACATGATTTCACGAAATAAATATTATAACAAATTAGTACTAACATTTACAGCTTAATTGTTGCTAATTTGAAACTGAAAATAAATACCGTTAGTCACAAAAAAAACACCTGTTTAGCCAAAAAGCGTAAAGTATGTTAATGTTTTTTAATGTGGCCCACAACACGTGCGACTCACAAAACACAGTTTTCATTTTCTTTTCGACATTTTCACAACTTGCAAGAGGGCGGCGCCCCAAAGTCATGAGCATACACATATTTTTGGGTAGAAATATTTCAAAAAAAATAAAAGAAACAAATTTCAGAGGCCATTTGTAGGCAAATTAAATTGCTAACAAAGCGTGAAGTTGGTTGTTGTTTTCAGATTGGAGTCTGTTTTCTTATCTGCTAAACAGACATTTGCCGTTATGCAGTGTGGCAGGCTCTTTGAAAATTGTTTTTTATCGATTTCTTTCTCACTTCCGCACAAGCAACCAACAATCCAATCAGACAGACACAATTGCTTTTTACTTCTTTTTTCTTTTTGCGCTACACTTTTTCTCTCATTCTCTGACGTATCTATTGATAGCATTGTTGTTAACCAGTTTCAGTTGCTCTTTCACTTGCAATTGTTGCTGTTCTTGTTGGCTGCGTCTGTCTGTCTCTCTGCCTCTCTGCCTCTCTATGTTCTATGCATGTTCGTTCGCCGTATGCTGTCAAAGCGGAAGCGACGTCATTTATGTAAATTGCTTGCGTGACATTTCTATACAGAGCCCATATTATGAACCGGTGGTACGCACGCCCCATTCGCATTAACTGCAACACCATTGTTACCAACTCATTCTGAATCCCCATCTGCCATCGTTGCCATGGCGGCTGCGCTCTATAAGCTTCCATGATGGCCATAATCAGGCAATTTTAACAATACTTTAATGCTTTGCCATAAAATAGAGAAAAACAGTAAAATGTTAATTTACATAGCACTAATGGCATTACATTTGTATGTCATGCTAAGCAGCTGTAAAGGAATTAAGAGATCACCATGTTATGTTAATGCGCTGTAAGGTAAGAAGGAACTTTAAGTTGATAACAGTGCTCTGTTATTTTAAGGAGTATTTGACTAATCTGTTGTGTCTCTTTTACTGAATTTAACACAAATTTCATATTCTTGTGCTCACTACCATAGTTTCAAATTGGTTAAGCTTTCCAGAGTGCTGTGTGTCTCAACAGTTTTGTAGCTTATTTTTTGTTAACTCGTGGAATTTGTTGCTTAAATTATCATGTGGCGGTGAGCAAAGTTCAGCGAGGTGAAACGGTTAAATGTTTTCAAAACTGCCCCGAGTGTCTGTGTGCTCCATATTAAAGAGCAACTCTGCATATATACAGGGTGCTTCAGTCTGCAGTTCAATGCACTACAAATAAAATATGCACATTTATCAGTCACGTTGTTGTTTCTTGTTTTGTGCGCTGTCAGCGAAAATATGAATAATGTGATTCCATATGGAAGGAAAAACGTGATATACAAAAATAAAACTATAAGGAAAAAATAAACAGTATAATGCGCACATAAAGTGCACAAACATACAGACTTATATATATGCGATAAGCTGGGGCAACGCACCATAATAATATCTTAAGTTAAATATAAACAAATGTATATGACGCAAATTTTTTGGCTAGCTAAGTCCATAACCCAACACAAATACAACTGAATCATGCGCTGAAATCTGGGCAGAAATATTAATTAGCTCAATGTACATATAAACAGTATGTCAAGTAATTATTGTTTCTTATGTTTTTTTATCTTTTTATTATAGTTCATAGGTTCAATAAGCTCAACGATTTTTAATAGTGAACATAAAAACAAACATTTGACTTTGTTTTTTGTCAAAACATTTACTTGACATACTGTTAATGTTTATTTATGTGAATGACCGATATAGAGAATGTCAGACGTCATCAAGAGTTCTATTTTTAAAATATTACTAAAATGTGTTAAGACCCTCATTGGGGCTGATCAATTTTCTGACATTAAGCGAAAAGCGAACAATGTAATTAATTTTTACCGTTACAATCCATACGGTCCGACAAAATATTGACCTAGTCAACGAAATTGTGAATCATTTGCGACGATGCCAGCGAACTTTGTTCAAGTTCTCCAATCAGAGATCGTCCAGTGAGAAAGAGAGCGCGTGAGAGAGAGAGGGAGAGTGGTACGACAGCTTTTGCACGACAAAGCTTTGAGCTCTTTTGCTTTAAGAGAGCACAATTTTAAGAGAATGGCAATTTCTCTTAAATATAATTAATTTTCAGTCTCTTGTTGCTTTCGGCATTGAATAACTTTTGTTGATGTTTTCAACTTTTGAAAAGAAATACGTAACCTTAAGGTTTGAAGGTTTTCAATTGTACAGTTGGGATACATATGAGGCTACTGTAGTGCAAGGGTTCGATTTGTATTTTTACAGTTATTGTTAATGTGTTATAACAATTGAATAAGAACAAAATGCAATTACAATATCAGGTTAACAGCTGTTAATGATGCATTTGCTGCGCCCCTTTGACATTTCCCTTCTATCTCGCTCACTCTCTCTCTCTCAAAGCTTTGCCTATTAGCAGCGCGTGTAAACAGATTGTAAATAAGGCAAAACAAAATGCAAAAATAAAATATGTAAACAAACAAGACAATTTGCTTACGTGCTCTGTTCAACGTCATCATCGTCCATCGCCATGACGAACGTTTTGTTTTGGGTTATTCAATTTGGATTTACATACATACTATGTTACTTTATAGGGGCATAGTTGCATTATGTAATATACTATAGCTAGAATTATCAGCTAAAATGCCAAAGCACATTGTAGATGATAATAACGTCAGATCGATGATAATACTTTGCACGCAATAATACACAAAATAACCTTGATGTGTTTTTCTGATGTTTTTTATTGTTTTGCGAGCGCGACAAACAACTAAAGAAAAAGAAAAGCCGAAAAAGAAACACTATTTTATTTGGTGTGTGTGTGTGTGTGTGTAGATAACACACACCCAACACACACACATTTCGACACATTATTCATAGAATATGTATTTAGTTCAGTTTTAGTTTTTGTTGCTCTTTGAGGCTAATGACAAATAAACAAACTAAGCGAGTGCAAAGCCATTAAAATATAAAAATCTAAACAGAAGAAAGATGAATGAAAATGCGTGACTAAATGTTAGATTATTTAATGAATTGCTCACTTAAACTATACTAATTAAGACTCTTAAGAGCACTTAAAATAAAACAACTAAATAATTATGAAAGTGTTAAATATAACTTTATTACTTTTTCGTTTCTAATAATTACCATTCTAGTTGAATATTTTAATTAAAGTTCAGTAAATCAAATATACAGCTGCGGTCAAAAAAATAGTAGTGCCTGCAATGAACTTACAAAAGCTCAAAATTTAAAGACTTTTAC
>JBAMBJ010001436.1:0-24575 GCA_037043495.1 Drosophila recens | reverse complement strand
GAATGTACCGAAAAGAAACTGCACACTTTGTTTCATTTGTATTTCAAAAGTTTTGAGCCAAAAGTAGTTTTTTCTTTTTACATATTAAATATAGATTCATAAACATTATAACTAAAAAAAATATTTTGGAAAAAAGTCAAGTCCTTATTTTTGAGCGAATTTTTTGTTTGACGCCGTTCATTAGGGTTTGCACACCTGCCTTGGTGACTTTCTGACTTGCCCTTATCCAGTTTTTCTTCATCTCGTCAATGTTTTCGGCAACTCTACCGTCCTTCCTTAAATTTCGTTTAACAATAGCCCAATAACGCTCTATGGGTCGTAGCTCTGGACAATTTGGTGGATTTTCCTCCTTACGGACAAATTTAACGTCATTTTCGTTGAGGAGCGCCTGTGTTGCTCGAGCGTAGTGGGCGGATGCAAGATCCGGCCAAAACAAAGTTGGGACATTATGTTTCTTATAAAATGGTATGAGACGTTTCTTCAAGCACTCCTTGATGTAAATATCCGCACCTATAGTACCTTTTGTAAAAAATGCGCTAGTTTTAAGACCACAGGTGCAAATGGCCTGCCAAATCAACACCTTTTGTCCAAATTTTTCCATTTGAATTGTTGACACCGACTCGTCAACAGTGCTGCCTCTCTTCTTAGTGTAAAATTGTGGGCCGGGTAAAGTTGTTGAGTCCAATTTAACATATGTTTCGTCGTCCATCACAATGCATTACTACCGCGTCACTGCACAATCGATCATAAAGCTTTCGGGCTCTCTGCTTTCCAATTTCTGCTTGTCTCTGACTTTTTTTTGAGACTTTTTGTTTTTTGTACGTCTTTAAGTTGTTCCTTTGCTTCACCCTTTGTATCATTGACACGCTTGTACTCGTTTTTTTTGCCAAATCTCGAACAGACATCGTTGGGTGTTTGTTAATTAAGGTTAACACCGATTGTTCCAATTTTGGACTATGTACACGTTTTTTTCTGCCGGTTTTCGGCAAGTCTTTTATAGAACATGTTTCTCCAAACTTAATTATAATGTTTTTCACGCTATTCGCACTAACTTTAAAGCGTTTAGCTAATTTTCTGTATGAAATTCCGTTTTCAGTACAGTAGCTGTGCACAATTTGTTTGCGTACTTGCTCTTCGATTCGAGGCATCGTAAAAACAAAAGACAAATAGAGCAAACGAAAAATGCAAAATTCTTCAGAATTGATCGAGCTTTCTAACGGTGCATTGCATGGCGCGATCGAAAGCTCACACTGGGAGAAATATTTATTTTAAAGTGTGCAGTTTCTTTTCGGTACATTCCTTATGTATGCATCCATATGCGACTGTACATATCCATATCTCTATATGCATAGAGAGTACATAAGTCTGGACAGAAAGCACAATAGTGGAATGCAGATACGGAAAATGATTGCAATTGTGGAATCCACCTACTGTAGGAGGCGGAAAATGTGGAAAAACTGACCAAAGTTCAAAGCACCCGCAAGGGACAGAGGGTTGAGATAGCAAAAGGAAAATAAAAATAAATGGAAGGAAGGAAAAAATAACAGAAAAAAGAAAATAATTCACACAATGTAATTGCAGAGAAAGAATACAAATTGTATACAAATGAATCTCTTTTAAAAATCACGAAAAGCTCTGGGAATTGCACGAAAAGATTTTCTTTTCAAATTAAATGGTAAGCTTTAAGTTGACTAACAGCTTAAATTTATTTATATACCCTAAAGGAAATTCTAAGTAACTTTGGCATCTTTCAAATTAACATTAATATGAGAATTCCTTTTTATTCTATTGGAAATAAATATATTTAAAGCACATAGCTTAAAGCTGTGTGACTGAAAAGCTACACAAATATTCTATTCCCCAAAGGCAATTCTCGTTTATTTTGCCCTTTTTCAAATTAACATTATTTAATCAAACATTTATGCAAAGACACAGCACCCGAAACTGGCCAAAAACGAATCCGGCACCTGCTACCCCGTATTAGTAATTTACGTAGATGGCCTGCTGTGGGTCCCGTTTGCTGGTCCCGTGAATCAAGAGGGTCACCATGTGGTCTACGTGTCATCCAAGACCAAACGTGGCTACATATAAATGGGAACCACAGCAAAGAGCAACACAAAAACAAAGCAAAACTGCGGGGAACGATCCGAGTTTTTGAATATGCTAAACGGGTAAATACCCTGGAGACAAGTTTAAAGTAGGAAAAGTGCTTAAAAATTAATTTATCAATTCTATAAATTTTAAGTAAAAGAAACGATTATTAATTTAATGATTTTTAAGAAATGTTTAGAAACGATTTATGGAATTTATGGAATAAAGAAATTATTTTTTCAACAGTTTTTCTGCATCTTACAAATCACTTTAACTTAATAAAATAAATAATTAATCTGTAAATATTTAGTAAATATGACTTAAAAATTAAATAATTATAACTATCCTTTCTAATACCATTTAAAATTTAAATTGTACATTAAAGGATGCTTAGTGGACTCGTGATATATAAAATATCCTATTTATCAATGATAAAAAGAACAATTCAATAGAAAAACGGATTATTCACAGTACTAATAAATAACATAACATTTTAAATAAACTTTGTCATCAGCGTATTTTAGTTTTATTTTAAGAGATAATCCCATGTTTGTTATTAATGGGAAATAGTTGAATTACTATCAAATTGAAAAACTAACTGTTGATACTAATCAGGAATTTCAGCTGAAAACAGGGTATTTACTACAAATACAGCAAGATAAATAAGTAGAAATTCATTCATCTTTTTTTCCAACTAACATACAGTAGCTGGTAGTAAACTGTCGTCTGAACAAATCCCAACATCATTCATTTGCCATGTCTATTCGATGTAAAAATTAAACGTAATGCGTCCGGAGCGCACATTAATCAATTGCTTATCCTTTGTTTGGGTGCAAGTGTGTGTGTGAGTGTGTGTTAGTGTGTGTTGTGTGTGTGAGTGTGTGTGGTTGCCTCATGACTCGTACCTCAGGTATTTTGGGCATGCTCCAAATTACTTTGAACACTTTCGAAAGGCAACAACAGCAGAAGCAGCCAAGAATTTCCTTTATTAAATCGACAAGAGACATGGAATGGCATGTGGCATGTGGCATCGCGACGTTGCCGCCCTTAGTGACTCCCGAGTTCGAGTTCACGGTGGAAACTTACCAGATGCGTAATGCTCTCATCCACACGCATCAAACATGAAAATTCTACGCTCTTTCCTGCCTTCTCTATCCCTCAGCATCCCTCAGCCCTTAGTCAGGGTTTGATATTGAGGGTGGGGTATAATTTTACCTTGAACTAAAGCAACCACCGGCGCATGCGGTGCTCCTGCTTTCCTGGTCACATGCGGGCGCAACACACAAGAGGAAGGCAGAATCCCCTCCTCCACGTTCTACCTCCATCTCCACCTTCAAAAGTTCAAGTAGCGCTAACGCACCGCGCACAGCATCCGGTGTTGTTCTCACACTCGCCACGCCAAACACCGTTCGTATCTTTAATTTTCATAATATGCGTGAATTCTAACATTTTATGTTTTGTAATTAGAAAACAACAAAAAGAAATGAGGCAAAATAGAAACGTGCATTTCGTGCGTCTGACATGCGTCCCGTGCCATAAATATAATTACCGTGTCAGGTTGTTTAATTGATGTGGGCGCTACGCGATTATTCTCGGATTAGATTGAAATGGATGCGAACCACAGCTGTGGACTAGGCTAATGAAAACTTGACATCGATATTTTGACAAGCTGAATTTAACTGAATGACAACAAAACATTCAAGGATAAAAATTTTGCCTCGATGATTAAACAAATTTTAACTCTTAAAGATCTGAACTTAAAATAAAGAATACAATTACACCCAAATCTATAATAGAGTATACAAAAATATACTTACAACCTGGTATCAAACGGAAACGAATATCGATTTCAGTTACGGTTTCGGCTATGTTCGCATTTAGGTTTTTGGTGATCGGTTATGCATAAATCGGCTACGTAACAGTTACCGGTTTTTTGTATGCTTAGATTTCTAAATATCGGTTTGATTTCGGTTAATAAACGAATTGAAAAAATGTTAAAGATATGAAAATTTAAAAACAAATATTCAAAAATTAAGATCTTTTCATGACGATCAATATACAAATTAAATAAGAGCAGAGATTAAAAATAAATTCAGTTTAAAAAAACGATGATTAGACCTTTACAACAATATTAAATTGTATTTCTCGGTTTCTTAACGGTTATTTCGGTTGGAATAATTTCAGATTTTGGGTTTTTGTACATATAATATTATGTTGCGGTTACGGTTACCTATTTCAACCGGTTAACGGTTACGGTGACGGTTTTAATCCCTGCTTACAACGAATGTAGAATTCGGAATAAGATAATTAAATAAGATTTAAGTAAAACTTCTTGACATTTCGGCGAAATTGAAGAGGTATCAATTTTGTTACACATTTCTCCTGTTGAATCAGTTTCACCTGAACAAACTCTTAAAATTAAAATTTAATTGGTAATAAGTAAACTCAAGTACTAAAGTCATTTCAAGTGAAACAATTCTGTGAAATTGTAAGAGTGGAAAGTCTCTAATTAAATGAATTCCACAAAATATCCAAAATGTTTCCATGAAATTTATGCAAAAGTGGCATTATTATATGTAAAATAATTGCACTAGTTTTCAAGCAAATTAATTCCATGAATTATTTCTACGCGGAAAATATCTTCCATACTCACTTCATCATAATAGCACTTTCAACAGAAAATGCATCCGTTGGCAATCCACAAATGTTCCAGAAACGAATCTCGACAGCTTCACCCAGAACAGTGGCCAGCTGAAAGTCTGGAGTACAGTGCACTCCCGAATCAATGCATTTTGCGACCCATTTGCGGATTTGTGTGAGTCGAAAGTCGATGGTAAATGGCCCCAAATAGGCGACAACTCCCGAGGAGATGAGCACATCACCTGTGACACTTTTAAAGCTGGCTTGCAGCATTTTAGCCGATTCCGACCAACGTGTTCGCTCTCCTCCCAAGCCAGAGATGAGTTCCTGAGCACGTTGCAGTTTCTTGGTACAGGCTTCGTGCTCTGACAGTAGAATACTACAAGCAAAAAATACATGAGAAGATGAGGAAGTGAACGCTTAAGTTTTAGTCACCCATATTGCCGCAACTGTTCATCGAGAATCTTTTGAATGGCCGCCAAGTTCGCCTCGACACGCGCCAATTGGGCCAACTTTTCATTCAACAACTTCATGGCCGCATTGTAGGTAGCCTCTGCCTCGGCCAGGGCAATCTTTTTGGGCGCCACAATCTTGGCCACAACATCGTACTTGGATAGGGCAATAACCCAACGACAGAGACCCTCGCAGGCAGTAGACGCCGACTTGATCTTATCCGGATCGAAGGCTTCATTGCTGAGAATACGTTGCTGCAACTTCTTCATCACCTCGGGTGGAATATTATCCTTATCAAAGTTGAGCAAACTGTCCAAGAATTTCATATCACTGAGCACACGCTTGGAGGGACCCCAATAGTCTTCCACAGTGCCCACGCCACTGGGATTGGGCACCTTATCCGGTTTCATGTCCTTCAAAATACAAACGGCTTCCATAACGATGCGCACACCAATCGGGGGACTCTTCATGGTCTTCACCACAGCAATATCGGCGGTGGTAAGGGTATTAAGGGCGGACAAGGCCGACTCCAAAATGGGCAACGCTTCACCCAATTTGGCATCGCATTCATCCTTGATCTCCTGGGCAACAGCTGCCTGTTCCTTTGCCGCCTGCTCGTCCAGTTTAACCAACTCCCTCTGCTCGGCAGCGACTTTACTATCCGCCGTCACCTTGGCCACCTGCTCGGCAACAATCTCCGAGGCTTCCTTCAGCTTGGGCTCCAAGGCCTGCAATTGTTCCTGCATCACGCCCACCTGCTGTGCCGCAATATCCAGCTGTGAGATACCCGTCAAATAACGATTGCGATTCATTGTAATGTTGCTATATTAATTTTAAATAAAATTATAAATTATTATTATTTAATTTAATATATTTTTAGCTTGATACTCACTTTCTTTTCTGACTCAACAGCGATTTGAATGTCTGAATCAATTCCAAGTACGACGTGGGCGTCACATAATTATATCTATGCAATCTTGTAAAGAATTTCGCCGATAATTCCTGTGTGGATGTATGGAATTCCATGCACATATCTATAGCTGTCTTACGCTCCAGTGCAGTTAGATCCTCGGAGGCCAGGAAGCGTGTGGACACCGCCAGGAGAGCATCCTCTGGCCAAGGCTGGAACCAATCGATCGTGCAACAATTGACAATCGATGGAAACTTTCTTATACGATTTCTCAGGGCGTCGCCAATGGGCGACATCGCCAGCACTATATGTAACTGATCCTTACAGGTCTATGGGAAATATATTTAAGGATATAATTAGTTGACAGTGAAAGAGGAAATTGTCAAGTTCACAATCAGCTCCCACCGTCACAAAGAAATTAAATAGGGCCACGGGACTGCCATCGGTTTGTACGGCTTTATCGCGCTGCTTGTCGATTTGTGCCATCTTCTCGACCACCTCGATCTTTTCCTCGTTGGAGAAGAGATTGGGCACCTCACCGGAATTCAACAGATTGTTGATATCCTCCAGGAATGATTCGTCTTTAATCTAAAACGCTCGTAATGTTATTTAAAATGAAACAGAAATATGGAAATAATAAGAAGGTAGAGTCATCATCAGCATGCCGATGAACTATAATTACTCTTGCAGATCGATCTTAAATATAATTTGTTGAATGTACAACATTTGACAAAAGATATCCTATTATTTTAAAAGTTTATAAACATATTTTGAATCATCTACCAATAAAATATCTACCTAAATACGAGTATTTGCATTTTTTTATGCAAAAGCTTTTTTCACAAATAGTTCCTATGATAATTATAGATTATAAACTATAAAAGACATACTATAGATCAGCGGTGGGCACGAAATCTGAACTCAATAACAACTAAAACATCAACAGCGAGTCTTTTGTGCGACTTAACGGCGCCGAATAGGCAGAAAAGTAGTTGGGAGCAGTCGCTGCTCCCGGAGCCACTGCGTGCCCACCGCTGCTATAGATTGCAAGACTTTCACAATACTAATTTAACTGAATTTTAACTGAACTTTTCTGTGATAATCTTAAGATAGCGATACCATTTATCAACTTTTGGATATATTTGTACATTTCACTAAAAACTGGGAGAGTAAAAGAGTAAGTAGTTCACATAGAAACTGAGGATGATTATAAATCTATCAAATCAGTATCTTAAACTGATCATTAAAAATGAGTACACAAAATCTTTATATAGTATCGTCTGCAAGGGCATACCAAATGATAAGCCGAAAATATTTAATAGCGAATGAGTAATCGTAAAATGTGTTTATACCTGTACGTCCGTAAAGAGAAAGACACCATGCATTTCGGATGCACCGATCTTGCGTAATATTAATTTGATATCCTCATGATACTCATAAGGACCATACAATCGTGTGATTTCCACTTGAAATAGCTCATAGTCACATATATGCGAAGCCAATCGAGTCAAGCTCTGGCGCCCGGAGCCACCGACACCGATGAGCAGAGCATGACTACGTGGCTGCTTTATGATGCGACATATGCGCGACAAATGCTCGATGGCAAAGCGGAAAAGTACCAGATTCATTGGTTTCTTCGACATATTATTATATTCAACAAGATAGGCCTCCACCACGCTACGCAATTCCTCCAGATCCTGTACCTCCACATAGTTCTTGGTATCCGCCTTTGGATTCGTAAAATCACAATATATCAATTGACGGAAATCGGCCTCCTCCAGTTTCTTATCTTTGCCCACAAAACGTCCAAATAATTTGGATGGATCTATGTTGAAACATTCCTGAACGGTGCTGCAAAGCTTTCCAAATAACCAAGTGCGATCCGCGTCCTCAACCAATCGATCTCCGTAGACGCGCAGCACTTCATGCACCCACAGACGTCGCATCGAGTTCATGTCCTCCGTTGCCTCTGGCACCGACAACAGAACACCCTGTATTACACGTGAAAAATCACGCAAATTGAACAGATAATGCGACTTGGCGGGAGTTGGCAACAGATTCAACTTGGCATCATTGTAAACCGATAATGTCGCACTAACAATGTCATCGATGCAAGGATCAAACTCCTTGGAGAAGCCGCTGTTTTTGTATAGTTAGGAGAAAGTTTAAAATATGCAAGTACAGGAGGTAAATAGGGTAAATTAGAGATTAAAAAGCTAAGAAACGAATATAATAAAAAAAGCTAAATTAAGGTGTTGAATCAATTATTACAGAAGCAATTACAATAAACAAATATTTACAAGATATTGTGTAACGAAATCGAATAAGTTTTGATAAAGTTATGAGAGTTCAAAAATTTTGAAAAAGTATTCAGGGAATATATTAAATTCTTTGAAAATTAAAAAACCTTAAGTGCTGAATCAATTAAGAAGTCAAACCATGAAAAAGTTACCATTCCGTTAGGAAATAGGTTAAGTTTTAGCAGAGTTATGGGAAATGGAAGTTTTAAAAAAGTGTCAAAAGTATGGAAAGTCAAAAATGTTCGAGAAAATAAAATTTTGAAAAATTTTTAAACACTTAATGCTGAGTTCATTTAAAAGTGAAGCCATAATCAAATTAATATTTCGAACGGAAATCTGATTTTTTATGATAAAGTTATGAGTGCTCAATTAATTATGAAAAAATTTTTAGGGAATAAATTAAATTCTTTAAAATTAAAAAACCTTAAGTGCTGAATAAATTAAGAAGGTAAACCAAGAAAAAATTGACATTCCGCAAGCAAATCGGTTAAGTTTTGACAAAGTTATGGGAGTTGGAAGTTTTTGAAAAAGTGTCAAGGGGTAAGTATGGACAGTTTTTGAAAAAAAAATTATTTTCTAAAAATAAAAAACTATAAATTCTGAATCCAATTAAAAGTCAAGCCATGAACACATTGATATTTCGCACGGAAAACGGATTTCTTATGATAAAGTTATGAAAGTTCAAAGTTGTCGAAAAAAAATGTAGAAAAACCGTCATGCTGCCATCTCTAATCTATCTTTAATTCAATGACTCACCGCGTATCCAAATGCCAGAGCACAATTTTGCCAAAGATCGTGCTCATAATATCGTCATTGAAGTCATCGATGGAGATAACGTTGAAGAAACGCTGGAATCGCGGCGTGACCGTGTTTCCCGTCGAAGGTGGACCCATGGCGACAATCATTTGCAGATCGATCAGCTTCATGGGCACAATATTCTTGCGATCATACCACATCATGTGATCCAACATCATGCGCAGCAACTCAATCGGAGGCTGAGCGCCATAGTTCTCCTTGAGGGGCATCGAAACGTCGTCCACGAAGATGACATACCGACTGTTGAGGGGCGGTCCAAAGACGCCCTTCCTCCGCTTGTCCAGCTTGGACATGATAATGTCCTGTGTCTGATTCGCAGATGTCTGAGCCGAAAAACTAATCAGGAGGGGTTTGAAAACAGACAGATCCATGCGAGTCAGCATATAGTCAATGACATAGACACTCTTTCCGGTGCCCGTGGGTCCAACGAGCATCAGGGGTTTTCCATGTCGCACTAGAAGATCGATTACAGCTGCTATGCGGACACTCTCGTTGGTCTGTATAATGATCTGATTGACGGGTATGTCACGTGGCAGGGGAGGCGCAGAGTTGACATCGTCCTGCCAAGGCTTCCACTTGCCCTTGCCCTCCTTAATGTAGCGATAGTCAAAGACTGAACCCTGCTTGGGTATGGGAAAGATGAATGGCTTGGCCAGCGTTTCCACATAGAGATCCTCCGTTACGCCATAAGTATCGTACAAGCTCTGGGGGAATGTCTTCTCCAACAATGCGCGGAATATCACATTAAACTTGTCTCTGCTTTCGGCAGTTAACGAACCGCCAAGTGACCAGATTGCCGAGAACAAAAAGATGCCCTCAACCTGGGCGCGGAAATCCAAATCGGATATATTCGCCACATACTTTTCATCGCGGAAATCATCAATGAAACACTCAAAGAAGTTCATCAAGCTGACCATTAGATTGGTATCCGAAGTGGGCGCAATTTCCCGGAGACTTTTCCTCACCACATACAGCAGCAATGGACAGAAACGTTGAATCAACATGGAGATCAAATTCTTGCTGACGCTGTGAAATGAGGCGGGTAATGTATTCTTCCAGGAAGTGACCAAGGGCTCCCAGCCCAGAGAACTGGGCTCCAAATAGATCATGCCACAGCGGGAGACTGTCGCTGGAGAAGCTACCTCCAAGTCCATCGGTTCAAAGATCAAATTCGTCGTATTGGAGAGCTGAATAATCTCACCGGACATCAAGCACAACTTCTTGTTGTCATCCAGCACAGTGTTCATGTTCTCAATCCAAATGGCATCGACGGGTCCATCGAAGATTAGCCACTTCCGATCAGGCGAATCGGACACGGCAAAGATGCGATAATTGACAGCCAAAATGCCGTCGCTCCACTCGTGGGAAACCGCATCGAACTGACCATAAAGCTGACCCATTGTGATTGCCTTGGGATTGATAATCGTAAAGATGGCCTTGTTCTCGGATCCATCCCTCTTCTCCATGCACTCGAGCGCCTCGGCGAGCACGCGATAAGTTGTGGTCTTGCCACCAAACGGATAACCCACCAGCATCAGTCCATGCCGCACCACAATCATCTCGTAGAGCTTAAAAGTAAATCATTTCATATTAAAAGTTCATCAAAGATTCAATTTTCCAGCCCACCTGTTGCACCTTCTCCAGCACAAAAGGTGTGCACTGTTTGTTTTGCTTTTCACACGCCCATTGAGTGCACTCATTGAACACAACGTAGTCGGCCTCGGGCAGTGTTACACCTGGGAACAGATCGGAGGTAATGCCCTGGAACAGCGGTATGTCCTGATTAAGGAACTTGGGCAAATTGACATCCTTAATGGAGCGCAGCACGAGAATATCCTCGTTCTCATCGCGATAACGCAGCTTTAAAGCGCCAGCCGCTTTCAGCACAGACTTGACGGCCCTCATGCCGTAATCGTAATGACACTGGGTGCTCAACTGCTCCGAGCACAGGCGATAGGTGGCCACGATCTTGACGGAGAGCGGCTTGGCGGTGAGGAAGCCATAGGAGTACAGCTCGATTTCCGAAATCAAAGCATAATCCGGCACCATCATGGCCACGGAACGGAAGAGAGCCTATAGGATTATTTCAATTAGCATTATTTAAATAATAAGGAGGCTTAAATCAAGTGTGGTCTAAAAAGAAAAGAATAAATAAATAAAAGAAACATTGAAGTAAATATATAAAATAAAAATTAATATTCCAAATCTCGACATTATAAATATTTTCCAGGATTAATCATTTCTGAATTTATTAATCATTTCTGAATTTATCATCCGTTCCCTGTGACAAGTATTTTCAAAAGACACCAAACTTTATCAAACACTTTAATAAAATATACAACTATTAAAAAGCAATAATATAACTTTTGAACTGCAAATAATGAGAGCATTGTTTTTAAATTTGGTACGTCTAGCTCTTGTAGTCAATAGGATGGAGGTATTCATTTGGAAGCCAAAGGCAAGGACATTTCTCTAGATACTAATTAAAACTAGTGGACGGTGCTACAGTCGAGCATACTCGACTGTCGGAGACCCCGTACTTACTTTGAAGAGCAAACACTGCTTAAAATAAAATTATATAAATGGTTATTGGCTCAGATATCTATAACATCAGAAAAGTGTTTCATACTAAGACTTGATTTTCGACTGATCGTTCGTATGGGAGCTATATAATATTGTGGTCCGATCCAAAATCTAAAACAAACTCGATCTGCGTGCAATATAGACGAACCTACATACCAAGTTTGGAGTCTCTAGCTCTTATGGTCTCTGAGATCTAGGCACTATTACAGACGGACAGACTGACAGACGGAGAAAAGGACATGGCTGTGGATGCCGATAAGAATATATATATTTTATGGGGTCTGCCACGCCTTATTCTGCCTGTTAAGCACATTTTTTTTTGTGACAAAGTTAATATATAACTAAATATATATAGCTACACTTTATAAAGTTGAAGCTGTCTCAATCTGCCTGTTACATATATTTGAATACCAATTAATTAATTACATTACCTTCAAATTATCGGGCAACTCAGAGCGACCCGCGTAGCCAGGATTCATGGTGATAAATACAGCGCAAGTGGGATCCAAAGTCAAAGTGGTGCCCTCAAAGACCAGCGTGGGAGATCCGGAGTTAATGCCACGTTGTATGGTCAAAATCTGTTGGGCAACCACGGACAACACCTCCAAATCTATGCGATTGAACTCATCGAAGCACGACCAGGCGCCACACGAGGCCAGACCCTTAAAGAATTTGCCCAGAGCCAAATAATCCAAGCCATCTGAGCAATTGAAGACCACACATTGCTTGGCCACAGCTTTGGCCAGATCCTTGGTGGTCTCTGTTTTTCCCGTGCCAGCTGGACCCTCCGGAGCACCGCCCAAATGCAGATTGAGGGCGGCAAACAGAGTGCGATAGCAACGATCTGTGAGTGGAGTAACCACAAGACGCGGAGTATTCCCGAGATACTCATAGCCATAGGGCAACGAGCAGTTGATCATGCGCGTATCCAGGTTGTTGTCCTCCCAATAGTAACGCAACTGGCACAGCCACTGAAAGTCCTGCAGATCCTCAACTTCCTTCTCCACAATCTCGGCCAGCACATCGCGAGCATGGACGTCCAACACAACCAGAGCTCCAAGTGTTATGCGATTCTGTGTGTTGAGATCGCCACGCACAAGATCCACAATCTTGTTGATCTGCATCATGCACTTTTGCAGATATTTGGCCAGACTTTCTTTGGGCGTCTCGCTGACAAAACACTCGGTGATCTCCAAAGTCCAGTAGGTCAACGATATGGACTGCACCGATTGACCTGGCCAGGTCAACACCCAGATATTGCGCTGCATCTTCACATAGCTGTAGAATGCCTCCGATATCTTGTGGTGCAAGCTCTTCTTCATGTCAAACTCCAACTCGAGCAGCCACTTCTCGACCTGTCCACGCGCCTTGGCCGTCGAGATGACGTCCACCAGGACGACCTCCTCACGCTCCGAGGATCGCATTGCTGTCACTTCCAACTCCTCGGTGAAATTCAATGTGCCAATACCCTCAAAGCATTTCTTGAGATGCGGTTGCACACGGGTTGGATCCTTTGTTTCCGAAAGTATCTCGAGCAGCTCGTCGTTGGACAGGAAGAAGAAGCGCGGGAAGTACAAACGTTTCTTCTCCAAATATGCATTGAGTCCCTTTTGGATAATCTCCAATAGATAATACGCCTTCTTCAGCTTGTCATTCATCTTGTCGATTTGCACAACAGTCATGACACGCGGATCTGAAGCCACCTGCTTCATCAGCTCCTTCCAGATCTGTAAAAGAATTAAAGGAAAATAAATAATGATGAAAATATCATTCCGGATAGAAATTAAAGGAGATTACAATTATTGAAAAAATCGAAAATATCATAACTTTTCAAATGCAGATATAAATGCAAATATGAATGTAGAATCATTTTAAGCAGTTATCAAAAAAAAATTCAAAAATATTTTTGATAAACTTGTAGATGCTAAAAATATTTAAAAATATGGAATATCTTAGCATATGTCTAAACAAAATTTACAAAACAGACTCCCTGAAGAAGGCTAAAAATGTCGATAAAACGCATAGGAGGTAAATTTTAATAATAAAAATGACAATTTATTTTTAAAATTAAAAACAAAGGCCTTATTGACCTAAAAAACAACTATCAATAATATCAACAAACTGGCGCAAATTAAACTTCACAAAATATTTAATTGTCTTTATGAACAAACTATTGATCAATAAAGGGAATGTCTTTTAGAAATCGAAAAAGAAATAGAAATAGATTAAGTTTTGACAAATTTATAGAATTATAACTAAACCGAAAAGACTTAAAATTATCGAGAATGTTGGACTACATTTAACCTTCTAAGTCGATTAAGTTAAGTAATAGAATTTATTTTAATATCAAATAACCATAAAATAAAATGTTCAGCATATAAACCTATTCAAGCAAACAACAAGCAAATAAATTTTCAAATCACGATTAAATAAAACTTTCAGCATCAAAACCTATTCATACAATTTTCAAGAAAAACTATTTTTTAATATAGAACCCATTAAAAGATTAAATCAAGATTAAAATTCCGAGTGAGCATCGGTTTAATTAGCACAAAGTTTGGAAAGCTTAAAGTCAAAAAGGCAAAGGGGAAGACTAAAATTTAAAGTGTAAATGGAAAGCCAAAACGCACCTTATCCACAGCGCTGAAGCGACGACCCTCCTCGGGCATTTGTTGCTGGATGTCGGGACTGCTGAAAATGGGCTCCAGGTACATCCAGGTGGACTGGACGCGCAGCCACTCGTCCAGGATTTCCTGCAGCAACATGAGCTTAGCCTCCCACTTGCTGCAAATGCACAACGTAAATCAGATGTGAATGAGTATGAGTATGAGTTTGACAATGAGTATAAGTATGAGTATGAGTATGAGTCTGTTTGCCTGACGTTGACAGGTTGGGAAGTGTACTTACAGTATCTCAGCCTCGAATGGTTTGATGTAGGGTGAACTCTTCATTGTCTGCGTCTTGATGATTTGATCGTCCAGCAATATTTGTATGTCATCCACGGCAGACAGCTTAAAGGTACCCGAATCTCTGTGGGCGACATTTCAATTACCGGAGAGCGACATTCATTCAAACTCGAAATTGATAGATAAACACATACCTATATGGTGATATGTTGAACTCAACACCTTCCCATTCGTTGGCCATTTTGGACATGGCCTTTTCAAGATTATTCTCCTTGGTGGCGCTCTCCGAAATGGCCTCAAACTTGGGCACATACTCATCCAATTGATACTCGATAATCTTCTCGAGTGTCAACTCCGGCGAGACCTTAATGGGGAAGCCGATGATCTCAGAAACTTGTTCCCAATGCCTCGCCTTCATGCCAGGATTTCCAAGAGTATTAATAATCGGCATATGGCCACGGAAGTGTTCAATTTGCTCCTTGACATCCAAGATCAACTGCATCGTTGTGGGATGTTCACCCATTAACTTCTCCAGTTTTTGGATGACACGATAAAAGTTGGCCACATCCCCGTCAATTTCATCGGGATCGAATGAACCAACTTGCGAGTACATCCACAACTCCCACTTGTCTATGAAATCCTGTCCAGCATCAAAGAGATTCTTGTAGGGCTTCAGCTGATCGTGGGTCTTCTTGCGCACGGGATACTGGGAGAGATCCCAGCCGTAGGATGTCTCCTCCTCGTTGATCTGATCGATGGTCTCCATGGCCGTAACCAGACGTTGATCCAAGAGCGTGGCGCGTTTCTTATACTTGGACAGCTGCTTGATCTCGCCCCAAGTGTCGTAGGTCTGCACTTGATCGGAGTAATTCTGCAACTCCCGACGGAACATCTCGATGCGTTTCTTGAGCAGCTCCTGGTACTCGATCATCTTCTCGGCGATGATGGCGCGATGTTGTTCAAACACCGTTGCCAATTTCAGATACCACTGGAAGGAGTTGCTGTTGTTCTTGATCTCCAGCGGGGAGTACAGCGTGTGATCCATCAGCCAAAGTATTTCCGTCATGTTGACCTTCAAACGCGTCTCCATATCCGGCACCAGATTCTCCTCGGCATGCACCACATAGGCCTTAAGCTCCATCAGTTCCGCCGTATCCTTGGGCACGGTTAACGCCTTCTTGGCTATCGTATCGTACTCCTTGCCCAGTCGACTGATCCTCGCCTGCTGATCGGCCACCATCCTGGCCAGCAGATCCGATTGCAATTGTCGCGCCAGCTGTTCCATGTTGTCAATGAACTTCTCCCGATGAAACTCGTATAATCCCATCCGGATAACACCCCACACCTCCTTGGCAATGCGATCCTCCTTCTCGCGATACTCATAGACCATATCAATGTACTGCTCAAAGGTCGCATCGCTCTCCATGAAGCGTCCAACACGCTCCGCATCGATGCCATTGATCAGATCGATAAACTGATCAAAGTCCTGCAATCGCAGCTCTGGTCCAATTCTCTGCTCCTCCAGCATCATACAAATCCGGTTCTTCGTATCGGCCACAATGCTATCGGGAACCGTCGGCGTCAAGTAGAACTTCTTCGAGATCTTCAGATCCGTATAGAGTTTGCCCTCGATCCGTGGCATTGACTGTACACTCATCACAATCGAGTCTATAACGCGTAGCAGTTCACTCTGAACCTTTGAGAAGCCCGGATTGAACGCAATTGTGTCCTCTTCGGCCAGGAATATGGAGATTTCAAAGCCCGGATTCGCGCGCTGTGGAGCAAAGGGAGAATGGGGATAAAAAAGTTGTTAGTTTAGTGAAAAGTTTATTTTTTAATAGAAATATTCAAACTTACTATAAGAGAAAATATTTGGTTTTTTTATAGATTAAGCATAGCTGGAGCTCGAAAAGGAAAGGGAAGAGATGAGAGATAGGAAGGAAGTAAAATACGGAAGGAGATGAGAAAAACTTTACTTTACAAAGGAAAAAATGATGATAAAAAGGCGTTGCTTAAATTTATGAAGTAAAGTAAAAAAGGGGAGTTATAAAAAAATATATTATATTATATGCAATATGCTTGCCTTTATAGCAGCGGTGGGCACGAAATCTGAATTCGGGAGCACAACAATAACAACTACAACAACATCATTGGGAGCAGTCACTGCTCCCGGAGCCACTGCGTGCCCACCACTCTTTATGGAATTGTAAAAGTCCCAATTTTTATTTTTAAAACGTAAGAAATGTGTCAATAAACATTTTTGATAAAAAAGAAAAAAAGAAAAAGGAAATTTGCTTTGGTTTAAGCTTTCAAGACTGGTCTTAAATGAAGTAGAATAGTATTAGGCATTGGAGATGTGGGAGTATATAAATGCATATTGCCTTAAGAATAACTTGACATTCTTATCTACTGTAAACAGCCAAGACCTTAAGATTGTAGGTAAAAAGCTTTTGTAAAATCATAAAAACCAGATTTTATCGAGATCAATTTTCAGTCTGAATAGGCACCCTACGAATGCCATAAAAAAACTCTTACTTTAATCCTCATCTTACCCCAAAATCGCAGACATAATCGGCAAAGGCCTTGAGGCTGCGTATGCAAATGTCCTCCAACTGTTGAGTCATTAAAGCCGCGACACAATTGAAGAAACGCTTCACCAGCGTCATGCGTCTAATGTCTGGCAATTGGCCACGTTTGCTGGCCCTCAGTAGAGTTGTATGGATCTCACCATACCACATATCCTCCAGCATGCACTTGGCAATATCGATGTGGCCACCACACAAATACTACAGGAAGAAAACAATATTTAAGTATATAGAGAGTAGATTTCGATCGTTAAATACTTACGACAAAATTGAATAGGGTGAATGGCTGTTCGACCTTGCTAAGTTCCTCGATGTTGACCATGGTCTTGGTGCTGTATTTCAAGCTCCAGACCTCGAGAATGCTCGCCACGCTTCGATGGATGCAGAAAAGTGTTTTCATCAAACGATTGCGATTCTCATCGTAGCTAAGATGGTAGAAAAAGAAAACAGAAGATTATGTAAATTATGTCAATGGAAAAACTTTTCACTTGAGCTATTTTAATATGGCCCATTAAGCAGAGTGTGCAGAGATCCAAAACCTTCCCAACTTGGCCTACTTCTAATGTTGCTAAATGCTTTAAGCCATAAATTAGAGCCTTCCCCTTTGCTTCCCCCCACTTAGCAGACGACCCACTTAGGCTCGTCGAGTACAACGAAAGTTTTTCCATCTACCATACTGAGTGCTTGCCACGCCCTCTGGTTACGCCCCCATCTTGCTACTCAGTGTCAGCGGCAAGTTCAATTTTCATTTTTAAGCATATCCTTTTACACAACTTGTTTTGTATTGTATGTGTATGTGTCTGCCACGCCCACCGCCTATCCGCCCGCCCCCTTAAGTATTGCTGTTGCTCATCAAATGCCAAACCAATACACAGGAGGATTTAACTTCTTAGCTTTTGCCTTTGCCTCTTCATCTGTTTCCAGCTTCGACTTCGACTTTTGCTCCTGCTGCTTTTCCATTTCCGCTGAGCAGCCATTGTAGTTGGCAAAAGTGTGGCTAAAAACTTTTTCGGTTTGCCGCAAAGCGATTTTTCGCGTTCTCTTCCCCTGCCGCCCCCCTTGAAGCCATATTTCCAGGCAGTCTCTTAATAATCTCGCCCTGCGTTTCCTCCCAGTTTCTACTTCCACACAAATAAGTATTGTCAAGTAATTTTATAAGATTTCGCACGCTGACGACTCATTTTGAATTGACTTCTTTATAAAACTTACAATGGAATCTACACACTCACACTATTAAACACAAGTAAATGTTTGTTGTGTTTGTGCGTGTGTGTGTGAGATTGTGGGTGTAATTGCATGTCAATTGCATGGCAACTTCCTAACGACTTTTCCGATTTTCATACTTGTTCGCAACTTTATGGATTCTAATTTAACACTTTGAGCTTTCATTTTACTTTTTAGGTATATTTTTTGTAAGAAAATATAAGCTTATAATTAATAATATATTTTAAGCTAATAAGTAATAAACTAAAAAATAATCAATAAAAAATATATATTTGAGAAATATCTTAGATTCTTAATCAAGTAAAAATTAAAATGAAAACCATCTTTACCAATTTATTAAATTGGAAATGGATGAAGTAATTTAAATAGCAATTTGTTATAAACAAAACTATCAGCTCTGACGACTGAAATAAAACAATATTTTAGTATTAAATAATATAAAGATAATAATTAACATAAAGCTAAGAAAATCTAAATCTATCTCCGTGATCCATAATAGTATATTAGTAAAGCTTATTCAATAAATTTCTTGCACATTTTAATTTAAAAAAATTGGTTCCCTGTTCAATGGGTCTTTCCCTAATGGATTTTTACGTCGACAAATTAAAATGTGTAAAGTATGCAAACTAATTAAATTGAAACTCGAAACGAAATCGAGGCCAGAATCAATTTAAGAACATGTGAAAGTCTTTACAGAAGGCTTGTCTTTAAGAATTGAAAAAAATACCTGCATACAATAACTTACCGATAACGCCAGTGGTTCATCAGGACCTTTATCTCCTGTCGTTCGGGTGTTTGAAAGGTGGCTGGCGTGCCCTCCTGGGTCAAACGATCCAAGACCGAATGCCTCAAGACAAAGTCCACCACAGCCTTTTTCATCGCAAACACATAATCCGAACGAACCTCGGCTATGTTTTCAACTAAAGCCGACTCCCATTTCTTCAATAAAGGCGGCACCAGATTTATGATCCTTAAAAACAAGCGATTAATTAATTGGTAATTGATAATTTGATTAACACTAGGGCTCTACCTTTTAAGGGTCTTTTTGCTAATAGTTGACACGTGAATTGTGTCAATGCCATGTTTGATATAGTAATAATAACGCAGCACTTCACGTTCGTTTTGATCGGGAAAGACGGACTCAGATCTAGGGGCTGGATTCGAATCACGATCATCATCGTCCATATTCAAGATAAGCTCCACAAGTTTGCGACGAAAGTTCTCCCGTTCCTGCCGCATCGCCATATAATTCGACGTTGATTTGCCTTTGGACTCCCCGTCGCCAGACTTGTCGGATAATCTGTTCCGGGATCGTGATTTCGCACAGACCATGCTCTCGGGCAGATCGGACAGCATTTGACCATCGAACAAGCGACTTGCACACTCCGGCATATTGAGTTCATACCAAAGACGTCGTGATTTATATTCGGAATTCGCTTTTGACTGCAATATGCTTTGGAGTACATCTGGCTTGGGACGTGTGTACAACATTTTCGACTTGGAGCAGATGCGTCGGGCACCGCATACCGATGTAAAGCTGGGTATTTCCTTGTTGGGGTTTTGTTTCGCCATATTGTTGTTGTTGCTCTTGTATTGGTTTCAAATTACGCGCGCACACCAACCTTTTTCTTGGCAGGTGGCAGCACTGTTCGATACTGTGAATGTATCGAAAAGAAATATTGCCAAAGCTGTTTTCGATTCATCGAAAGCAACACACAAATATGTCAAATCGATAGGTTTGTAAAAGCCGGCCGATTTGTAAAAATGGAACTAAAAAACACCAAAAAATAAAAATTAAAAATAAATACGGGAAACAAGTATTGCACAAGCAATACTTAACTTACGTTAACTTAGTTATTGTTAAATTACGCGCTGCAGCGCGTTTATTTTTATTAGTTTGTAGCCAGAGCCGGTGTCTGAATATACCAACGAGTTGAAAACAAATGCAAATCACACGCAACTTCATTCATAACAAGAAATTGATTTAACAATCGCCAGGTGTGCGAACAAATAACAAAATCTCGTTGCCAGTGGCAGCAGGCCAAGCGCAACAAGTAATCCCAGTAGATTCAACAAAAGCCCAGACAAATTTTCGATACCAAAACAAAAGAGAAGAAAATGCTGCTACAAAAGTTTTTCGGTCGCACTCTTCACACCACGCGGCAGTTGTATGCCGCCGGTGCGGGACTGGAGAAGAGTGCGCTGTCGGCGCTGCGCAAGAAGACCGGCTACACATTCGCCAACTGCAAGAAGGCGCTCGAGTTGCATAACAACGATGTCAGCCTGGTAAGCTGGAGAGGAATACCAATAAAAGAGAGAACTAACATTGCTTTTCATTTCGTAGGCAGAGAAATGGCTGCATCAGCAGGCTCAATCTCTTGGTTGGTCCAAGGCCACCAAAGTCGCAGATCGAGTGACACAACAGGGACTCGTTGGCGTGCTTATCAATGGCAATCGGGGCGCAATGGTCGAGCTCAATTGCGAGACGGATTTCGTGGCGCGCAATGAAACCTTCAAGCGATTCGTGGATCACGTGTCGCGCATTGTGCTGCACTACACAGACCAAACCGAGTTCGATGGTGACCTTTGGAAGGTAACTATAGAGAATAGAAGTAGCTAGTCCGACAGGTCAAAGATACAGTGGCGAGCAAAAGTGAGACCATGTTCACAACAATGACTTTCATGATTCATAAAAACAAAACCATACAAGGGAATCCAAATTTTTTTTTCTAAATTTTTATCATTTAATTTTTAACAAATAGGAGAAGGCAACATTAATAAAAAAGACAAATTCTTAGATTTTGAAGAAAAAGGAAAAGGAAAAAAGTGAGCTGACTTTTTCAACTTTTACCCAAAATTTTTTGAAAACAAAGTTTTGATGCAAAAAGTTTCTCTAATCAATTTATTTAGTAACTGCAAAAAAAATTTTTCGAAAATCTCTTCGCTAGTATTTTTTAAAATTTTTCAAAAATGGCAAAAAAGGCACTTTTTGTATGAAAATGGGAAAAAAGTGCCTATTTTGCCATTTTCAAAAAATTTTAAAAAATACATGAGAAAAGATTTTTGAAAATTTTTTTTCGCGGTCACTAATAGAATTGATTAGAGAAACTTTTTGCATCAAAACTTTTTTTTCAAAAAATCTAGAGTAAAAGTTGAAAAAGTAAGCTCACTTTTTTTCCTTTTTCCTTTTTATTTCAAAATCTAAGAATTTGTCTTTTTTTTTAATGTTGCCTTATTCCTATTTGTTAAAAATGAAATGATAAAAATTAAGAAAAAAAAATTTGGATTCCCTTGTATGGTTTTGTTTTTATGAATCATGAAAGTGAACATGGACTCACTTTTGCTCGCCACTGTACTTGACAATATTACATATATAATTCATTTTAATATTATACTATTTTTAGCTTGGCTTCGATTCGGATGCTTTGAAGAATCTGGAAACACCACAAGGCGGCTCGCTGGCCGATCATCTGGCCCTGCTCATTGGTGCCATCGGAGAGAACGCGACCATTCGACGTGCCCTGTGCTTTAAGGTGAACAATGATTTGATGCTGGCAGGCTATGCGCATCCAGCACCCACCAATGTGGGCACCACACAGAATATCACGCAAGTGGGCAAATACGGTGCAATTGTCGCATTCCGTTCACCAAGAGAATTCGAGGATGTGGAAATCCAAAAGGGCATTTGCCAGCAAATTGTGGGCATGAAGCCAGCCAAGATTGGCGAATACGATAAGGATAAGCCGGCCGAGAACAAAGATGATGAGACCTGTCTCATATATCAGGAATATCTGCTGGATGCTGATAAAACTGTTGGCGAAATTCTCAAGGAGCGATCCATCGATATTGTTGACTATCATCGCTTTGAATGCGGCGAGCCAACGAAGCGCGAACTCCAAGAGATCTTGCAGTCCCAACAGCAGAACAGCAACTGAACTCCGGACCTGTCTGTAGCATACCAAATTTGTTGTACTAGTAGTAACTTCTTTGTTAATTCATAAATTCTGGCAGCAATAACAAAACTGGGAAAAAGAAACTAATACACTCTCCAGGTGCCTTTTCAATTCAATGCGTCATGCTCCCTACATTGTTTTGGGGGTAGAACGAATGTGTCTGCGTGCGGGAAGCACGCTTGACCGCCTACCGCTGGCGTTGGCCAACTACCAACTGGTAGTAGGGCCAAAACAAAAAAAGAATGAGTTTTATTCTTTTTTGCCGGTAATTACCCGCACGTCACTTTGCCCCAAATGTGATGTGCGGAAACACACACAGGTTGTTAGTGTAACAGAACCTCCGGCTAAAAATATGCAATGAGAGTAACCCTCTGCTTACTTTTGTCTTTTTGTAGGGTACATAAAAAGTAGGAAGTGCTGTCAGGTGTCCCTTTACAAAAAAGACTTGGCAAATACTAAAAAAGTACTTTGCATAACGTTTGAGGCTGAACTTTTTCTTGACCTGAACCGAAATATGATCGCATCTCCATCAGGAAACAGCTATATTATATTATTAAGCTGATTGAATGGAAATTTTTTTTAATTTTCTTAAAATAAGATTAAAGAAACAAATTTATTATTGCTTAAATTTATTTATAAATTTAATATAACATACAGGTATTTTTTAAATTAACACAACTTAAAATTATAAATACGGAAGCTTATTTTGATTGATTTATATATTTATCCTTGAAATCTTCCCTTTTCCTTTCTAAAAATTCCTGACCCAACTTATTCTAATTCTCGTTTAACCACTAATTATTATTACTAATATTTTTTGTTCTGATTGGGTTATTCCCAATCCATGCCACAAATGGTGATTCATTTATTTATTCATTTTTTGAATATCCCCAGATTCTTATATTTTAGTTTTTAATTTAATGATTTTTTAATTCATTCAGTAAAATTAAAAGTTGTTTATAATTCCAATTAATTAATAACGTATTATATTACTTAATTTTATTTTAATTTTTATAAATTCATTTGGTCAACTGTATTTAGTTGACCCTAAATAAATTACATAAATAAAAATATACAGGTATTTTTTTAAACTACTGTTTGAGTTTCTATATTTAGTCATGTTTGAGTTTTTAAAAAAACATTTGCAACAACTTAAATATACAAAAACTACGGGGCTTAAATATATAATTTTAATAAAGTGAAATAAAAGATATCCAAATAAAATTAAATTTTGCTTCTGGCTAATTATCTGTCAAATGGCCTGTCAAAAGTGTCGCAACTAACGTTAGTCTGACATTTGCTAGACTGTCAACATATTTGTTAAAATGGACTATTTGGATCTGGATTCATTTCGTTCGAGATATAGCGATATAACGGTTACTGCCGTTCCCACCCAGAAATCGAAGAGCACGCTATCGCCTCGAGAATATAATGGTGAAGTCGAGCAAACAACCGTTGAGACAGCTGAGGAGCTGCCACCGCATGTGGAAATCATACCCGTAGGTCCTCCTTCTTCTTCTTCGTCTGCACAACAACATTTGCGTGGCAAGCAGCAACAAAAAGCGACACAGGATGCGGTTGCTTATGCCAACGAGTACAAACAGGTGTTGGCCAAATTGGAGTACACCAAATATGTGCAGGCTCAACTGCTGATGTCCATGTCCAACGGAATGGGGCCAAACACATCGGGTAAGCATTTCAATTTCAATTCGTTCCCTAAAATAAATCAACACTTTTCTCTCAGAATCGCATAGAAGTGTCAACATTAAGGATGTCTATGGCAATCTGTTGAGCGTTATATCCGAGATGCACAGCAATCTGGCACCCACGACCATGGGCCTCCGTGCCCCGAAGGAGCGTCTGTTGCGCGACATTGCCCAGGCACGTGTCCTCGTGCGGGAGTGCACGCTGCTGCTCATGCGCGACCAGCAGCAGCAACAGCAACAGTATGAAGAGTGACGTCACTGCAGCAAGTGACGCTTTAATTATTTCAAGCACTGTTTTACTATGCCATAATAATAAAAGAGCAAAACAAAAAACAGATAATTATGCGTGTGTGTGCATGTGTGTGTTTCCAAGAACCTGCACACACACACACACAATAAGAATTACTC
>JBAMBJ010001435.1:0-101413 GCA_037043495.1 Drosophila recens | reverse complement strand
CTCATGCATGTGGACACACTGGTGATTAACACTACAGCGACAACAACAAGCACAAACAAAAAGTTCGCCCAAAAGGGTCACAAAACTTACCGCTGTCGCCGTCAACGTCGGCGTCGACGTCGAAGCTACGCTTGCCTTGACATGCCACCGAGCCGCGCTTCAATTGAAGTCATCAGTCAGGGGACGTTCGTTCAGTCGTAAGCCGACTTTTCACGGGTTAAGCCAGCACTGAGCGCAACAACGGTTAATACTCAAACTCACGCATATTCAATTGTTGTTGTTGTTTATTTGATTTTGTGGCAACAGCAGCTGCCTTTTGTGCTTCCGTTTACAATTCGGGTTAATTTGTTTGGAAAGTGCGCAAGAGCTTTTATTTCCGCTGCACAATTTTCGCAAGAAATTATGAATTACGCAAAAAGCAGCAACAAACATTAATTATATAGCACACGAACTGATCTGCACACTGTTTGAACAATAGTACGCGCGCGCGCCTTTCTCTCTCTTTCTCCCTCTCTCTCTCTCTTGTAATTTGTGTGTGTGTGTGTTTGCATCTCTAAATGTTTGTGTAACGGTAAACTTGCGAAAATATTTAACAAAAGCAAAGCGGGAACACAAACGGTGTTAGTTGGTGACAGCAAAAGGAGTGCGAAAATAGATTAAAATTGTTTAATTTGTTGCTATTGCTGTAATTGGGGAGCGGCTTTAGTCATTTAATGTGCAACTGCAACAATAAACAAACAACATCAACACAATATCAACACTAGCCATAAAAGAAGCCAGCAGCTGCTGCATTTGTCGCTTCCATTTGTCTTTCTTTCTTCACTTCGCTTTGTGCTTTGTGTTTTGTGTTTTTGCATGACAACAGCTACAAATTAGTGCGCACAAAATGCCACCGTTTAATTTCATTAAGCAGGTGAGTGTGAAAATATGCATTAAAATGTTGATTTATGCATGTGTTAACAATGCAATTAAAACTTACTTTGTGTACACATATGCACTTATCAGCTTATTAATAGTGTAATCAAAGATATCGAATATACCATAAGTAAAAATATATAAACAAATATGGCGCCTTGTACTTAAATACAGTGATCGACAAAACTCTACATTCCACCCATTTTCTTAATTTAATATTATTGAAAACTAAATATGTATCTATATTTAACATAATGTTAAAAAAAAAAGAATGATACAAACAAATATTATTTCTTTTTTGTGGCATTTACAAATGAATGATATTTAAAGTAGTTTCCATTTGTTTTCAATATTTCAGGTTCTATTGATTTTTCTGCAATAAATACATATAGTGCCACAGAAATCGCTTTCCTTTGAATTTCACTTAAGTTCCATACAAATTTAAGTGAAATTCAAGCAGCATTTCTGTGGCACCTGATAAGAACAGCAGTATTTATTTCAAAAATGTCATCGAATTTCAATAAAACGATTTGTTTTAGGTCATCTAATAAAGGAAATAAAAATTAGAAACATCTGATTTTATATATCCTCCATTACATTTGTATCCTACTCATGATGACAACCTCAAGTTTGTTTTTATTCAAATCAAAAAAGAACCAAAATACTTATTTAAAGAATTTGCTTACTCACATTTCAAACTAAAATCGCGTCCAAGAAAACTTGTATACTTGTACAATACTTATTTCAAGAACTGTTTGTACTCACATTTTAAGTTTACAAGATCTTCGAGTATAAAAGAACTTCAATCAAGATTGAAAATACTTTATTTTGAAAAGTTATGTACTCAGTTAAAGTATTAATAGAACTTGATTCAAGTTTAAGTTGTACTTAATAGAGAAGCATTTTTAGAAAGTGTCTAGACGCAATCTTCTGTCTCTTCAAATCTCCCGTTTCGATAAAATATCATTAGCTAGTAATATTTCAGGAAAAGCAATTGAGTGTTACAGTGCTTACAATGCGAGACAGTGCTACCGCATTGCTACTGATTGTAGAATCCCTATCAATAACAACAATTGTTCCATGTATCTTTCGGGAGTCATATTCAAGAAGACGACATCAACAAACGTGTCTAATTAGCAAGGCAAAAATGAGACAACAATACGAGAAATGGAAATGAAATCAAACACTTCAAACGTTACACAATTTGAATACCCGAAACTCATTTGGATGCTACGAAAATAGATTTATCTGAGTGAAGAGCACAGCTGGAAACGGAGACGCGGCTTTTGTAATTAAGCGTGTCTGCCGCTGATCAGATGCCCAGACCCAGATAGATGCTCAGAGATAGCTTCCGGTGATTAGACGGTCAAAACAAGACCAAAAACGAAAATTGGTAGAAAAGAACACGCAGAGACCGGGCAATAAAGGTGGGAATAATTTCTACGGGTATCTAACGCCAGAGCTTTCTATCTGAGACTGAGACCCAGATGGTTGTCTGTTCTCTGCTCACAATGCAAATGGTCAGCAATGGACTGTGTTTTAGAGGCGCGCTTTGTTTGGGGATGTGATCATATTTCGGGGCCTGGCCTCGTCTAATGAATTTCCTAGCCCATTAAAGCAACATTTTGTTTAATTTGGAAGTTTTTCTTTTTCTGGACCGTGTGATAATTAAGATGAATGACCTCCAGCCGAGAAAAAAACCAAGCGAGAGAGCAATCCCGAACTTTTGGTTAGAAAGTTATTGCACCATAACATTTCGAGCTCCCGATGCTGACGGTTTTTGGACTGAGGGACTGAGGGTTTTATCTCGACGCGGCTCAACTGTGCCTGGCCATATATTTGCATTTTTTAGTTTGGGCCAGGTTAATTGCATGTTAAATAACTGTTAAATAACGGTTACTGTACATCTGCAACAGAAAGAGCAGCAGCAGCAGCAGCTGTCGGTTGTTATGGGTTAACTCAAGCAATTGTTGTTCAACTTCTTGTGCAATCGCTCGCCTGTCTGCCTGCCTCAGTATCTGCCTGCCCTTTGCTTGCTTTCTTTCTCGACGAGCACCCACTGTAATACAGTAAAACATGTACCTAAAATTATTTTGAACTTTGTCTTCAACTCGCACCCACATCCAAAGCTTTCGGCGTGGGAAGTCAGACAACAGCAGCCACCTCCACCATCAGGTATTGTCTCGCCAAATTGTCTGCGAGTTGTTGTCAGTTGTCTTACATTTTGTTTTTTCATTTTCGATATGCTTCACAATTTCCAATCGCACAGTCTATACAAAGCCTAACGGTAGCAAGTCCAGAGAAATGCAACAAATCTATAAAATTAGTTACCCTCCCCCTCAATTTTCATCTCGATGTCTTTTTAGATAGCTGCCTTTCGAATTGGAATTGATTAATCGCGTCGCTTGTCTTGTGCATTATCAATAGGAATTAACAATTCGAAATGCTAAACTTAAATGCATTTTCAACACAATAAAGCCAATATATTTTTGTTAATATTACTGTTACGAATACAAGTTTAAAACGACTGATTGTGACTCTTTGAATCTTATTTTTTATATTGAATTAAATTAAAACTATCTATTAAGCTCTGATAAACTGCTTTTTTTTAGAGATTATAAACTGTTGTAAACTTCTGATTTTTGCTCTAAGTATTAATTAAATACATTTTGTGTTTTTTTAAGAGATTGTTGCAAAAATATCTCGAATACAAATTAGTTTACTAACGTAATTTGGAAATACAGTCGAACTTCCCTAACTCGAACTTCCCTAACTCGAAGTCTCTCTAACTCGAAGTCTCTCTAACTCGAACCAAATCGAGTGGCAATACTAGGCAAATTTCATACAATTCTACTTCCTAACTCGAAGTCTCCCTAACTCGAACTTTTTTCGTGGATAATGGTGATTCGAGTTAGGGAGTTCGACTGTATGTTAGGTATGTAAAATGTGACCATGGAGAAATCGATTAGAATTACCAATTAGATTATTTTTGGAAATAATCGTAGTGACTATTTAATTCACTGTTGAAAAATTTGTGATTTTTTAATGATTACGATTACAAATAATCAGAAAAAATCAAAAATAATCCGAAATACTTAAGAAGATTATTTTTGAATAATTGTAATAATTTTCGATTATTTTTGATTTTTTGTAATGTAATCATTAAATAATTGGGTAAAACCGAAAATAGTCGTAATTTAATTATTAGTTCGACTTTTAAACAAAAATAATCTAATTACCAATGATTATGATTACTAATTATTATTTAACAGGTATGCTTTAGGCAAATATGAAATTCTGTTACTGTCGATAGTTCCTTTATTTGTTGTAGCTGAAAATATCTACAGGTAACACTTTTGTAACACTGCTGTAACTATTTTCTACAAGATCATTAGGGGCTACTCATCACACACCTGATGTCATATTCAGTGTACTTTTAGCTGTAAAACAAAGAACAACACAACGCATTTCCATTTCTGATCGAAACAGCTGGTCATCTGGTTGTCTAGTCTGGTCGGTCCAAGCCTGGCCCGATCTACTCTGGCCTGGTCTGGTCTGGTCGCGGGCAATTAACGTTAGACGCCGATGTGACCGCAGCACGGGGAGTTGGACTGGGAATGGGAATCGGAATCGGGGCTCGAATGGCAGCATGTTTGCCATAGTTTAGCCATCTTCAGAGAGATGCGCAGCATTTGTTGTTGACTAATGAAAAGGCAGAAACAAAAACAAATCGGCACAATCACCGCTAGCGGGCCAAAGCAGATGGAATACTAAAAAATGTAAAGAAAAAAAAAAAATAAAATCAAAGCGGTACATTTGCTGAACGTGCCCCGGTTTTTCCCCCTTCAACTGCTGCTCTTCTTCTTGGCAATGCAATCCATGTAGTCAGGTTGTAGTTGCTATTGTTTCTTGTTTCTGTTGTGCAGTAAGTAAAATGCTGTTAATACTCTGGCATTGTTTAAACTTTACGTAAATGTCGTTAATGGGTGTTTGTCTTGAGGTGAGGCAAAGACTACAAGAAAAATAACTAGAGGAAAATCCAAAAGTAAACAATAAAATTGTAGCAGAGTTTTTGGTATGATAAAAAGGAAAAGTCAATTGTTTGGCCATTTATTGTGTCTTGACGTGTGTAATTACCATAAATTGTAAATTACATTTTTCATCATTTTTTTTTTGTTTTTTTTGCATTCAGTTTAGTTTTTGAATTTTCTTCTTTTCAATATGCTAAAAGTCGCACATTTCCAATGGCAAATGCTTTGCATTTACATTTTGCTTTCATTTTTTGTACGTTTTGCCAGTCGGTTCACGCCTCAACCTCAACGGTTGATTGAACTTGTCAGAGACGGAGTTAGAGTTGAAGTCGGAGATCTGTTTGAAAATATGTTGCACGGGGAAAATGTGTAAGCTGCTAAGTATTTTGAAAGGCACCAGCTTTTGTTGCAGTCGGCAACCTTCGAGTAGTAACCCCAACAATGGTCCGAGTTACAGATACAGATACAGATACTCAGTTCAAGCCCAAGGCACATAGTATAGGCCCATTAGCGTCTTTCACGCTTCACACAAACACTTTGACTCATTAAAGAGCCATAGACAAAAGCGATTGCCAACATTTTGGCTTAATTGCGTACACAACAAAACATCAAATTGTTAAACAAATCATAAGCAAAGTTCGCCAACTTTTCAAATGCTTTTCACTGGAAAATTGACACAAACACACACATACGTAAAGTGAAAGAGAGAAATATCGAATGAGAGTGAGAGAGGGAGAGGAATCCCCATTGTTTCCCTTGGGCTGTTAATGATTATAGCCAATGTTGGTCTCTGTCTCTTTTATGCATAAATCATAAAAGTAAATGCCCAACCAAGCAAAGCAGCTGACAAACCCATTGGGAAACCTGATAGATGCCATCCAATCGTATGTTTACCTCTCTCCATATGCAATGCATGATTGCATATGGAAAATATCATTACAGACAGTGGCTAATACAAATGGCTAATAAACCGAATGCGCCAAACTAATATACTCTTTGAGACCCAGATTTCATATACTCATAGAAATTCCTTAGATGACATTAACACCGATCTGAATGTTATATAGTTACTATCGGAAAGTCTACAGCAGCGATGGGCACGAAATCCGAATTCGGGAGCACTACAACAACATCAGCAACAACAACCCTATTAGAGTCTACCTAAGTTGGAAGCAGCTGCTGCTCCCGGAGCCACTGCGTGCCCACCGCTGTTCTACAGTAAATGTTTTGTCTTAATAATTAAAAAAATATATATTTAAAACTGATTAATTGTAAGTAATAAATAAAAGAAATTTTTATAATATAAAGGAATTTATAAACAAAGATAAACAAAATCATTTACAAATATATCTAGAGATCTTAAGATCTGTATTTAGAGATACAGAATGTTATAAATATTATTAAATGTTTCTAAAATAGATGATCACACATTATAAAAGCTCGCTGCAAATTTAACGGTCATAAAATCATATAATATCTTAATTCACCCGTTGGTAAATTGTATTTCCAGTTGAAGAGTTCTGCAAGTAATAAAATAAATATTTTTCATTCCCAACTTCGCCATATAGTCGCAATACCCCTTAGACCCTCCATTAATTGCTAGTACTAATAGGGTAATGACAGAACAACAACTATCCCTTTTCTGTATGTTTATCTATCTGTTACTTATATCAAGTGGTATTATGCACATGGCTGATGTTCCGTTGGCTTTAGCTGCTTCTGCCTCTCACTGTTAACCGCAAAGTAAAATGCTGCGCTTTCTGCGCATTTCTCACTTTTCTCAGCCAAAGACACACACAACTGATAATTTCATTCATATTACACTCTCGAGTCATATTCGCAGTTGGAGTCAGAGTCGGAGTCGGAGTCTCATAGTCGTCGTCGTCTTCAGTCGGTCTCTGAGTCACAGCCAAATGTGCTTCCCAGTTTGTTAAGCTCGTGTCTCTTGGCCATAAACTTGGTGGCACCGCATTCGCGTCGACCAGTCTGCATTTGGCTTTCTGGCAACGAAGACGCACTCGGCCGTCGACAGTTACCAGTTACCACTTTTCCAGTTACCAATTTCCTCGCGAGTCACGAATCTCTGCATCTCTAACGGTTCACGATCCACGCGCGAATCTCACGCGAGTGTGAGAAAGGTGCCTCAATTCAATTTCCAGTCCAGATTTGTGAGGCATTTTCTTAATCACTTTTACTTCGATTTATTTGGTTAACAATTTCACAAAATTCTCAAGTAAATAATACCAACGTAATAAAAACAGAAATAGTTCATTAAATACACAAGAAAAAAAATAATAATAAACCAACAGAAGAAAATTAAGTTGAAATTTGTGGTGCGCGTGAGAAAATCGAGTTTGGAAAAGGATTTCACTTTGAGCTTTTTGCAGTGATTGCAATTGTTCGCCGGCAATTGAAAACTAGTTCAAGGCTGCCTACCTGTTGCTCTCCAATATTGCAAGAGACAGTCAACAAAATCAACAGCAACAACAACATGGAGCTAACGTTGTCACCAAAAGAAACGGTATTTACAGGCTTTTCATTATGCATACTTATGTCTCTAGTCCCCGATCAACTTCTCTTTCAAGTAACTCTTACTAAGCCGACAAGTTAATTTCTTGTGTCTTCTCTTGCTAATCACGAGATGTCAATTATTACCCGTATTTATTCGCAATGATTTATTGTTAGTGCGCCAATGGATTAGGATCATATTCATAATTTTCACGCTGTTTGCACAGCATTTAACAAGTTATTAATTAATATTTTTGCTTGTGAAATAACAAAAAGTTATTTATGTTTTTTTTCTTATTTCATAAAAATCATCAGGTAAAATAAGCTTTTTTTAGTTTTACTAATTTGTAAAAAGCGAACAATTTAAAACTCATAAATCATGCATTTTTCTTTTTTGATTATGATTAAATAGCTTTAAAAATATATTTCATTTCGTTCTTTATAAAAATGGATTGATATTAATTGGCTTCTTTGAAAGTCATTTGTACCAGAAAATTATATTTTTGAACATTTTAAGGACAAAATTAGCTAAAAATCCATTGCTTTAAAAAACTCATAAGCTTTTGAGATCAGGTAAATTTTATATAATATAGAATTCTGTTTAATTTTTTGTATGAAATAAGGCAATGAAAAAACAAACAATATTTATTTTTGAAATGTTCCATTTATTAATCCATTTTCTTAATAAATTGTAACAGTTAGATATTAGATTCTATTTTCATTGTAACAAACTGAAAATCTTTCGGTTTTTGCTCTAAATAAAATTTCTTTTTATTTTATGAGCATAAATAAATTTTCATACATTAACATGAGCAATTTAACTAATTATGATGTGTGTTCATGTCATAAATCTGGATAGAATAAAAACCACATTTAATTATTCAACAACAGTTTCATAATTACTTTCAGATAAGAAGTAGTTTTCATTTTCTTTTATCACATTAATATAATTTTTAATGTATGCATGTACAATAGCTCAAGTTACTTGCTTTTTGTCTCTTTAATCTCATAAATGTTTTGTGGTTTGTTTTAACTAATTGCAATTACAAGCAAAAAATCGCGTGCGTTTCATGTCGTGCAGTCGTTAAAAGAGCAGTACTTTTCTATTATATCATTTCTATTTAAGGGATAACAACTTAGCGTAATGAAATTTCTAATGAAAACGCTTCAATTTGTTAAATGCTGTGATTGTAATTACAAATAAAACAAATGGGGTTCTTGTACTGAGCTTTGTCTTTTCGTTTTGGAACATGCGTAGAACAATTCTGTGAAGATGATGACACTAATTGATCTCGTGGTATGTGAAAGTTAAAAAAAGGCTAAGAAAATATAGACGAATTCATCTTGTGTGCGGTTTGTGCCAGTTATTTAGACGTATTTTTACGGCCATGACAAATGGTAGTTTGGCTGTCAACAGACTTGGCTAAATCAATCATATCGTCTCGCCATTTCTTTATCAGAGCGACAAATGCAATGCGGACCAATTCAATCCACTTGCCATTTCCAGACAATAATTAAAATGTTTTCGCGCAATTTGACGATTTTATTTATGAGTGGAAAAAACAACAACGAATTGCTAAAAACAATTTCAATGATAATTGTTGTCTCTGATTTCTATAAAATGTCGTTTGGTCTGGCGGATGATGATGACGCTGATGATGGCATCACCCAGCCAGGCGAAGCATGAACTCGTTTTTGGTCAATGAACACAAAAATGTAAATAAAAGTTATCATAATGGAGGAAAAGTCAAAGACAAAGGTTGATTACCATTACCATTAATTAAATGAAAAGTCAACCTAATGAGTTGTTGATAAAGATCAGTTTGATACATAGAAGAAGCTACCCAAACCACTAATCAACCACTTTCCACTTGTTCCACACGATCCATAAATAAATAAGAAAATTAATGTTCAATCACAAAAAAAACTGGCCGAGGCCGAGGCGGAGTCGTCGTCACTCTGATGGTACAGTTTTCACTATCACTTGGCGGCCGAAATTGGAAAAGCCGAATGCAGAGCGCACACAGGCAATACTCCCAACGCAACCGAACCTCTCTGATTGTGTACCCACCCAAATCTGCAACTTGGCTAGCTGGTTTTCTGGATGCCAACTTGTTACTGTTACTGTTACTGTTGTTGGCCGTCGATCAGACATCCACATCCTTCACAGCTGTCAAAGACAGAAGCCTGCCTGCGGCATTTGTTAACTGTCGCATCGATTGGGAGACAATTGCAGTGCATTTGAAAGGTGTTCGAACATGCTTTTTAAATGAGGCCTTGACAGGGGCTATTAAGCACGTAATTGAGGCATTGATACGTGCTGCGAAAGTTGAACAGTTCGTTGGTTTTTTTTTTTGTAAAGAATCAAAGAAATAAGGCAGTAGAACAATTTTTATAAAATTCTTATAAGCTTTAACAACAAATGGAACTTTGTCAATTTTTAAAGCAGCGGTGGGCACGCAGTGGCTCCGGGAGCAGCGACTGCTCTCAACTATTTTTCTGCCTATTAGGCGCCGTGAAGTCGCACAAAAGACTCGCTGTTGATGATCTTGTAATTGTTATTGTTGTGCTTCCGAATTCAGATGTCGTGCCCACTGCTGATTTGAAGTATACATTTTAAATTATCTATTCCCAAAACTTTTATATCATCTATTAGGTAACATTGCAGTTATTATGAAATCTCTGTGTGTTCGTATCCTCTATCCATAATACATCAGTCTTTTAATCTGAAAATTTCATAAAAGGTCTCTTAAGGATTCGTATACTCTCTATAAATAATTTGAATCCTTTCTGTGTCCTTTATTCTCTATGATTCTTATTTTCTTATAAATTTTGTAGTGAAAAGATCATAAAGATTGTTAAGTAAACTGTTACATTAAAATATACATATCGAAATGGATAATTCAATATCCTTTATAAATTAATGTAAATTCGTTTTAATCTAAATATAAATTAAGATTAAATAACACAGTATCTCCAAATCGATTTCATTTCATTTTAAAATTCTTTTTCTCGTTCTTTCCCCAGGAGGTGCGTCCCAACACAATACCCGACCTGAAGGTGGACGCCACATTCCGCAAGGTGCCGAAACATGCGTTAACCTTTGAGCTGTGGAAGATCGATGAGGATCGCTTGGAGGCAGTTGCTCGACCACAATATGGCACATTCTATGACAATTGCGCTTACATCATCTATGCATCTAGTCTAGTGGGACATTATGCGAGCCATGAGACCATTGTAAGTATGCAAATATCTCTACAAATCTCAACTGACTCTTGATTTCAAATTCTAGACACGCGAGCAGAAACCGAATGTGCCGCTAGAGCGTTATATACACTACTGGTTGGGCAGCAATGTCAGCGAACAGAATCGTTCCAATGTGGTGCACAAAATTCAGGAGCTGGACACGTATCTGGGCAATGTGGCGTCCATTTACCGCGAGTCACAGAATCATGAGAGTGCGCGTTTTCTGTCCTACTTCAAGAAGGGCTATGAGTAAGTTGGATTCTTTGCCTGGAATTTCAAGACATTGCTTATACTCCTAATCTATTTTTTAGTGTATTGTCTGGCGCTTTGGTGAATTCTCCGCAAGGAATTCGTCTCTTCCAGCTGTATGGACGCAAGTGGCTGAGAGCAGTTGAACTGGCGGACGTTGACTGGACGCACTTCAATTCAGACTACATAATGGTGCTCCAGATGGAGACTACGACGTTTGTTTGGATTGGACGCTCCAGTGCATCGATTGAGCGGCGGAGTGCGCTCTCTTGGGTGCAGAGGCAGCGCACGAATGGCACGATTTGCATTGTCGACGATGGCTATGAGCAGTCCATGAGCCCGGAGCAGAAGCAGCTGTGGAATAAGGTGTTGCCGCTGCAGCAACGCATGGTTTATCAGACGAATAAACGGGGCTCGGACTACGATTGCAAGACCAATGGCGATGTCAATGGCAGCAACAAGTTTCGCATTTACAAGTGCAATCAGCGCGGACGTCTGCATCTGGATCAGTTGGATGTGGGCGTGCCCAGTAAGGATGATCTGAGCGATGCCCATGGCGTCTATCTGTTGGACAACTACGGCCAAAGAATTTGGCTGTGGGTCGGAGCTCAGGCCACGCAAGCGGATGCTCTCACCGCCATGGGCAACGGACGGGCCTTTGCCAAGAAGAAGAAATATCCAAACAGCACGTTGGTGGTGCGTGTTCTGGAGGGCCAGGAGCCCGTCGAGTTTAAGCGTCTGTTTGGCAACTGGTTGACTGTGTGGCAGGATAACACACGTGGTCACAAGCCTGTCTCAACCAAGTTTGGCAAATTGGATGCAGTTCTATTATGCGAACGTCCCAAAATGGCAGCGGACACGCAACTTGTGGACGATGGACGCGGCGAACGCATTTTGTATCGCATCCATGGCGATCAACTGGAGGAGCTGCCGGCCACCAAAGTTGTGGTCTTCACCACCAACGCCTCCTATGTGGTTAAGTACACCGTTCAGGTGAGTGATCAAATGGTGTTTGCCAGTTTTGTGGCTTGCTTTAACAATGCTTTTTTTGATGTGTTAACAACAATAAATTGTGGAGGGAAATAGGGAAGGTAGAGGAGTATCAGGAGGTGCTGAAAGTACATGGAAAAATTCACTTTATAGAGATTTTTACTTTTCTGGATCTCGATATATTCTCATGTTTCCATATGGGCATTTCCAGAAAAGGTCCACCTCGCCCAAAAACGAAAACATTGATTAAAAATGCATTTAAGTTATTTATTTAAGCAATATACGCTAGAAGAACTTCAATAGGTTGAACATATAGATTCTACATTGGAATAAATTCAATTTTCCTATATTTTTGGCAATTTTCTTGAAAATTTACCATTTTAATACATAGAAATATGGAATGTTTAATTTAAAACAAGTTTTACAAGCTGTTTTCGATATATTGAATAAAATTTGATAATTAAATTCTTGGAGCAAACTAGGTGGAAATCTTGTCACGTACGCGAAATTACTAATAAAACTTGTAAAATAAATGAAATTATAGTAACATATCAAAATTATTTCTAAAATGGAAAACACCATTATTTTATTATGGTTTAAGAGTATTTTCTTACAAATTAATCGCCACATTTCGCTGACTTTCGCATTTGTCAAGATAAAGTCAAACATGACTTCCATTTTTCGTCGCGTTCACGATGCATTGTTTAATGTTTAAATAATTCGAAAGCGACAAGTCTTCAAAGCTTGTCTTTTATAATAAAAATAGTGTTGATAAAATGCATTAAACACGGGAGAAATCATTTTTGAAAATTTCAACTTTTGTCATTTTTTTTTCATTTAAAGACGTACAAATGTCGCGTTCTCGATCCTGGAAATACCCATCTACTATTTCATAGATATTATTTGGACTAACTTCCACTAATTCAAAAAATCTTTATCAAATTGAATGCCCGAAAATACTTTAATTATAATATTTATTAAATAAATAAACTGTAATAAATTAATAAATATTATAATAAAAGTATTTTAAGGCATTAAATTTGATAAATAATTGTTGAGTAAGTTTAAGTTAGTTCAAATAAAATCAATGAAATTGTATATGGGTATTATTTATTTCAATTAATTTAATTATTTTTTACCATTTGATTTGTTGGTCTGTTGCAATCCGATATGACTACTGAGTATCATACTGTCGAGCACGCTCTACTGAAGCGTCTCCACTTTCGTCTGAAGCAAAAGTCAATCAATTTCAGCAACTTTTAAATACGAGTAGGTCAACAAAGGTTCAGTTAAGACATAATCCTCAGTGGGTTTCTAAGACAGTTTACGTTAACTTAAACCACAATTGTTTATTTTGTATAGTGCGCCACCGTTGTGCCCGCCGATCTGGCCTGTGTGGGCGTCCAGAGCATCATCTATCAGTGGAACGGGTCGGAGGCATCGGCGGAGACAATAGCCAAAGCCGATGGCTTTGCCATGGCCAGTTTCGAGGCGTTGAATGGCGGTGGCATGTTCGTTCAGCTGTACGAGTTCGACGAGACGCCGCACTTCTTGCAGCTCTTCGAGGGCAAGCTGATCATAATGCGAGGTCAGCGCAGCGAGCTGCTCCACTCCAACAACAATCTCCATTGGGATTTCAAGACAAACATTATGCTGGAAACATTTCTGCTGAAGATCTACGGCGATGCTAGCTACAATGGCAAGGCTGTGGAGGAGCATCCGTTATCCTCGATCAGCTCGAAGGATTGCTATGTCATCAAGACGAATCATGTTTGGGTTTGGTGCGGTCAGAGCAGCACTGGAGATGCCCGTGAAATGGCCAAGACAGTGGGTGCACTGCTCGGCGAGAGTTCGCTGGTCCTCGAGGGCAAGGAGAGCAAAGAGTTCTGGCAATCGGTGGCCATGTACTTCAACCAGACGCTGGTGATCAATGGCCAATCCTGTGCCAGCAGCACCACGAGCAGCAGCAGCAGCGGCGCCGGCAGCATGTGCAACGGCAGCAGCAACGGCGGTGGCAACATCTCGCCCACATTGAGCAACAACTGCTATTTGAATACCACAATTCCAACGAAGCCACGTCCACCAGTGCAACTGTTCCTGGTCTGGTGGGAACAGTCACAACTGCGCTGCGAGGAAATTCTTGGGTTTGAGCAAAAGGATCTCTGTGCCGACTCCACATACATTCTCGACACGGGCACCTTGGCCTATGTCTGGCTGGGATCGAAGGCCATCAAGCAGGAACGCGATAGATACACATCCATTGCACAAAGCTATGTGCAGAATGCGCCCTTCGGACGACGCTCGGCAACGGCCTTGGCTGTGGTGCGTCAATACTCGGAGCCGAATGTGTTCAAGGGCTTCTTCGAGATGTGGCAGGATGAGCTGGGCAAGGTATTATAATCATATACACTCTATAAATGATCTTTTGATTTTCAGGCCTGTTCTGAATGTCACTTTCGATAAGATTTGTCGGAATTGAATTTCTTTAACCTGCTCTAATCGCACTTAGGCTATATTCAGCGGATTGATATCACTTTGAGTTGATGAGTTTAGGTCCGATAAAGTAAAAAACGACCATTCTTAAACACTTAGTCTAAATGCAAAGTGAATAAATGCAATTCACTAAAAGCTAAAAAGTAAAAAGCGAAAACCAGAACAGGCCTGTTTATATACGAATTTCTAAAAAAAATTGGGAATCCAAAATTAGGAATCCAAAAATTAGGAATCCAAAAATTAGGAACACAGTTACTAGGAATCTAAAATTAGGAAGACAATAATTGGAAAATCAAAAATTGGGAAAATAAAAATTGGATAAACAAAAATTAGGAAAAAGCCGAAACCAAAAATATTTTACTAAAAAACGCGCGATTTTTAATAAAATATTTTTGGTTTTGGCTTTTTCCTATTTAGTTTTCCACAATTTTTGTTTTTCAAATTTTTGTTTTCCCAATTTTGTTTTCCCAATAACCTTTTTTATTCCTAATTTTTGTACTCTGAATATTTTTCTTAGTTGAAGTTTATAATTAATGATTCTCAATTTTTTCTTCCCAATTTTGGATTCCTAAAATTATATTCTTGGTTTTTTTCCTTCTTTTTTAAAATTCCTTAAAAAAGTTTCGGAGTTCGTATGAGGTACCTATCTATATATATAAAATTCTTTGTCCTGACTGACTGACTGACTGACTGACTGACTCACTGACTGACTGACTGAGAATCAACGTGTAGCCCAAACGGTAAAAGATAGAAAGCTGAAATTTGCACACAACATAGATGAGATAATTTCATCGTGCAATAAGACGGCGTTTTGCGAAATTCGACCTGTAAGTGGGTCAAAATGAAGGTCAAAAGTCACAGAATTGCTTAGTATGAAAAACTTTTTTGTTTCTTAAGATATCTTAACCAAACTCACAGATTGTATTATTGGGACTGTCCTTTACATTCTGATCAAATTTGGTCCAAGTCGGGTTACTATATCATATAGCTGCCATAGGAACAATCTGATGCAAAGTAACCTTTAGAATCAAGAACTCTGTTGTGGTATGAGATATTTTTACAAAACTCACAGATTAAATCTTCTTGATAAATTTGGACTTTTTCCTCAAACCTAGCTTTTTCCCCGCCAAATTTCGCTTTTTCCCGCTAAATTCAGCTTTTTCCCGCCAAATCTAGATTTTTCCCGCCAAATCACTAAATCTGACTTTTAGCCAAAGTTCAATTGCAAGGAAGAAACATTAAAACCGCGGACAGCGGAAGTTGAATATTTCCGTTTTTTTTTACAAAAAATGCTATATTATATAAATTTGTTAAAGCCAACTAATAAGGACCTTCTCTTCAATTTTGCGAGCGAAGCGAGCAGGGGACGGACCATCTTATATTGTATTAATTTGTTAAACCGGGCAACTAAAGAAGTTCTTTTAAATTTTTGCGAGCGAAGCGAGCTGTTGGTTGGCGTGCGAAGCGAGCAGTATAAGTTTGTTAAGCTGGACAACAAAAGACCTTATTTTCAATTTTGCGAGCGAAGCGAGCGGGGGTTGGCGAGCGAAGCGAGCAGGGGGCGGAGCCCCCTAGTCTTTTATATAATCAAAGTCATTTTGTCCACAGAACTTTATCACCTACGAGCAGATGCGTCAGGAACTGGGCAGCATTGCGCCCAGCAATGCATTAAAGGAAGGCTCTGCCTTGCATCTGAACAACAACCAGAAAGATTTCGATGGCCACAAGAAGTATCCGTTGTCTGTGCTGGTGCAGGAAATGGACATGCTGCCGCCAGAAATCAATCCGCTCAGGCGTGAGGTTAGTCAAGGCACTCCTAAACCTTTTAGACTTGTAACAATATTAATTCTCAATATTCTCCAATCGTTTTCAGGTGCATTTAACGCACGATGACTTTGTGTCCGTCTTTAAAATGTCCTTTTATGAGTTTGATGAGCTGCCCAAGTGGAAAAAGCAGGAACTTAAAAAGCTCAACAAGTTGTTCTGAGTTCTGAGTTGGTAGAACCTCCTTACAATCTGTATATAGTACATTTTAATCAAGCTTTTTACCTATTTGGATTAGTAATAAAGCCGCTTATGTTATATATGTATACATTTATGTATACACATTAATAGATTATATTTTTAAGCACTGTTTTTGAATTAAAACGAAATATATATTATGCGAAATACACATAAACCAACTTCAGGTCGTTGTTTCTACCTCCGAGGAGTCGGGCTCATCATCGCCGGAACCTGTTTTAATTAAGCTTTAAATATAAACCATATAATCGATTTAGATTTGCCGCACTTACTTGGAAATATCAGACCCATTATAAAGTCAAAAATGCCACCCAAAAGATCCCAAAACATATTTTGTCTGCTGTGCTTCAAGTTTTGTAACTAAATGACAGGCAAATGATTATTTTGGTATTGGATTCTCCATCGTCTGTCGCCCATTTAATGAGCCGTAACAATAACACGTAATTTCATTCTAATCAATCTAACATAAACCCAATTTACAGATGCGATGTGCGTGATTTGGGTCAATTGAAAAGCTTTTAAAACAAATGTTCATAAACGGGGTTTTATTATTAATAACTATACATATTTACTACCAATAGTCATCGTCATAATAATAATCGCCAAAATAGTCCGCATCAGCTGTGTATGAAATTTTTGAAAATTATATAATTAAATTTGTTAAACCATCGTGAGTTACTTACTGATATCCGAGAAGAATACATCATTGAAGAAGCCTAAAAAAGCCTCCACGATAGCACAGCAATCTACCATTTTTTTAAATTTGTTACTTGATTTATTTGGCGTATTTTCTTTTATTTTATTTTTATATTTTTATCTTGGGTGTCGTAAAGATTTTCAGAGCTTTTAGTCGGATTCTTCAATCGATTCCGAGCTATAATCGGAGTTATTTGCTAGGAATAATTTTCAAATTATTATATATTATAAATTATATAAATTATATATTACATTATATATTATAAATAGAATTTCCTTAAACTTTTTACTCACAACCAAATATGATTTCACCAATAAATTCAAACAGAATGCCAATAACTTCACAATCCTCCATGGTTTTTTCTACTAAATTTAAATGTCAAATGGCAGCCGCATTTAAAGCTATAAACGTTTTATTTTACATTTCCGTTCAACCTTGAAATTAATGCACAAAATTAATTTAATTTAATGCCATTAATTCTTAAAACATAATTAAAAAGAATTGCTGCTCTAATAGACATCGTAGCCGTACATGGGCGCCTCCATGAAGGCCTTCTGTTGGTCCGTCGAATTGCGGCGTATCCGCCGTCCGATGGGCTCCAGATCCGCATAGCACTTGGGGAAGACTCGCTCCACTGCATCAACGGCTGCCTGGTGGCTAATATTGCGCACAGCGAGCACGGAAGCCAACGCTTTGGTTTTCACACAGTTCTGCAGGAATTAAAATGTAAGATTATCCAGCATAATTGAGGATTTGATGTCACCCACCTGATGCGCCTCCTTCACATTGAATGGCGATGCATCGCCTTGGAACATGGCGCTGAGAAACGAACAATGTGCCAAGTTGGCGGCACGAATCTCGGTGCAGGCCAAGTGGTCCACATTACGGAAGTCCAAATCGTTGTTGCAATAGTCAAACATGTGGATCATCTCGTGGGTCAGCACACCATGCACCATACTCTTGTTCTTGGCCATATTCTGGCAGACGACAATCTGGTTGAGCACAGGATCGTAGCCGCCGGTTACGGTGGGATCGCACACCTCACAGGAGATGTGACGCCGCAAGTCCATGGGACAGCCGGAGCTCCGCAAGGCGCCCATCATCAGCTTGACCAACGGTCCGTTTTTCACACACCAATAAACGTTCTGTTCACACTTGTAGCGATCGATGCTCTCCTTGCCCTCGGCACCAAACAGTATGCGTGATAACTTCGGCTTGTAGGCTTCTCCACGACGCTCCGGATAGAGATCATAACCCCATTCCTTTGGTTCCTTGCCCGTTTGTGCTTCATCTGATTTTGCCTCCGTTGTGCTGTTTGCGTCCTGCACTGGCATGGCATTGGGCAGCACAGCCGCTGGTGGCACGGCTTCCGTTGTTGCTGGAGACGCTTTGGCCCACACTTGTGTCAGGAATCCCATAGTGTTGTCTTATTTATTATCGCTTGTTATCAAATCAAATAGACGAATAGTTAAATAACAAACCGGCAGCTGATTTGCAGGTGCTGCCAACTCATGTCAATAATCGTGTTATGTAGGCCACACACGAAACGAATTGATTTGTTGATGTCAACAAGTTGCTAATGAATGACAGTCTGTCCATGTCAAGTATACAATTTAAAACAAATTTAAAATTGTAATTGAATATATAATATTTTATAATTTATTCCATAATATTGTTTTATTTACTATCGCTTATTATCAAATCAAATAGACGAATAGTTAAATAACAAACCGGCAGCTGATTTGCAGGTGCTGCCAACTCATGCCATAAATCGTGTTATGTAGGCCACACACGATACGAATTGATTTGATGATGTCAACAAGTTGCTAATGAATGACAGTCTGTCCATGTCAAGTATACAATTTGAAACAAATTTTAAATTGTAATTTTTTATTTATAATCGCTTATTATCAAAATGACGAATAGTTAAACAACAAGCAGGCAGCTGATTTGCAGGTGCTGCCAGCTCGTGCCAATAATCGTGTTATGTAGGCCACACACGATACGAAACGATTTGTTGATTTCAACAAGTTGCAAATGAATGACAGTCTGACCATATCAAGTATACAATTTGAAACAAATTTAAAATTGTAATTTTTTATATATTTTATAACTTATTCCAAAGAATTGCTTATCTATGTGCGTCCGATGTAGTTGGCATAACGGTTATTTGGCGTGTGACCAAACACAGCTGATGTCAGTATTTTCATTCTGCAAGTTGGTATTTTTTGGCCAACCGAGTGCGTCACACTTCTTGTTGGACCGGCATTTACAATTGTAAAATTTCCACGTAATTGATTGGCCGAACACAAACTTAATTTTCACAATGCGGCGGGCAAATATACAGTTGGTATTATTAGCGTTATGGTCAATTGCCGTTCAGGGCGGCGAGGTGCCGCGTCCCCGCGGTGTTTCGCTGGCCAAGGCGGCGCTCTATCAACCGCGGCCCGACGGCAAATGGAGCTGCTTGGACGGCAGCAAAGCGATACCGTTTGCCCAGGTGAACGACGACTACTGTGACTGCGCCGACGGCAGCGACGAGCCCGGCACCTCGGCCTGCCCGCAATCGCAGTTCCACTGCATCAACAAGGGCCATCAGTCCATCGATATACCCAGTTCCCAGGTGCAGGACGGCATCTGTGACTGTTGCGATGGCAGCGATGAGTTGCCCGTGGTTGGATGTGGCAACACGTGCCTGGAGTTGGGCGCAGCTGCAGCCGTGCAGCGACGCAACGAAGCCGAGTTGTTCGTCCGTGGTGCAGTGAAGCGGCAGGAGATGATTACGCGTGGCAAGCAAATGAAGGCGGATCGCTCGGCGCGTCGCTCGGAGCTGAATGCACGTATCAAGGAGCAGGAGGCCTTAAAGGCGGAGAAGGAGCAGCTCAAGCGCAATGCCGAGGCACTGGAGAGCGAAGCTGTCGAGGCTTTCAAGGAGCAGCAGCGGGAACTGGACGCCGAAACGGCGCAGGCGGAACAGGAGCCACAGCAGATGCGCCAGGAGGCCAGCTTGAGCTTTGCCCGCTACGATGCCAACAAGGATGGCTTCGTGGAGGTCACCGAACTGATGGTGGACATGAACTTGGACAGCGATCGCAATGGCGTCGTCACCGTCGAGGAGGCCAAATACTTTTTGGATGAGCGGGAACGCGTCGACTTGGATGCCTTTGTCACCTTGGCCTGGCCACGCATCAAGCCACAGAAAATGGTGGCCGAGGGCTTGTTCCAGCCGCCAGAGCCGCCAGTTGTGGATGCAGATCCACAGGCTGAAGTACAGGGCACTGAACCCATTCAGCATCAGTCCACGGACGGTAAGTGTGAATCTCTGCAGCTTTACTTTGAATCTTAGCTAAGTAATCTTGTTTACAGAGCAAGCAGACATGGAAATGGGCGCGGGAGAAGATGAGGACACTGAGGATGAAGAGGATCAGTATGACGATGAGGAGGAGCCCGATGTGGGCGTGGGCGAGGCCACGCCCGATGTGGAAACCACCACCTCGGCGCCCAACTACGATCCGGAGACGCAGCGACTGATTGAACAGGCCAACGAGGCGCGCAACGCCTTCGATGAGGTGGAGAGACACATACGCGAGATCGAGCACGAAGTCAAGGAGATCGACGACCAGGAGGGCAAGGACTATGGCCTCAACGAGGAGTGGGCCGTGCTCGATGGCGAGTGCTATACGTTCGAGGATCGGGAATATGTCTACACGCTGTGTCCCTTCGATCGGGCCGCGCAGAAGCCCCGCAACGGCGGCGCTGAGACCACCCTGGGTCGCTGGGATCAATGGATGGGCGAGGGCGAGGACAAGTACAGCAGACAGAAGTATGCCAATGGAGCTGCCTGCTGGAATGGCCCACAGCGCTCGGCGCTGATCAACATCAAGTGTGCGCTGGAGGGACGCATCACCGGAGTCAGCGAGCCGAATCGCTGTGAATATTACTTTGAGTTCGAGACGCCCGCTGCCTGCGATAGCGAAGCCTTCAAGGCGACCGATCAGAATCAACACGATGAGCTTTGAGAGAGTAGAAAGGAGAGGAAGGAAGGAAGGAAGGAAGGCAGCGATTGCAATTTATAGTTGAAGTTAATTGAATAGAATTCTGTATTGTAAAGTGATTCTGCTGATCATTCCCACACATTTCGCATCGGTCTTAGACAAATATTCAATGTATGCATTTAAGCCAAGTAAAAAGTTTCATTTTTTAAATATACACATATAAACTACATTCGTTAAGCTCAATTTACACGGTCGGTTTCTGACCGACACTTTTTGACCGATGGAAAATGTTGCCATTCAACAAGCACCAAAAAATACCAAAAAATGTAATTTTTACGTATAATGTTTGCTTCGATGACAAACCGACGCTCTAAAATTTTCACACGAGACCGACGATTTATTAACGTAAAGTGTCGGTCGGAAACCGATCGTGTAAATTGGGCTTAACTCTCTTCATGCCTCCGTCACGGCCAGCTTGATGTCCTCCAGGTAGCCATCGACCTGGTGCTCCAGTGCCAGAATGTGGCCCGTATTGCAATCCTCGGCACCCACAAATGTCAAAATCAACGGCAATTTGTTCATTTGCACCACCTACAATTCGGATAGATAACAGCATCATTATCTGTTATCAATCAACAGCTGGACGGACACACCCACCTGATAGTTGGAATACATCGATATAATTGTTTTATTGCGTCCCAGGCCCAGTTTGCTGGCTTGATCACAAGCCGTCGTGAATGTGGGTATAAACGAGGGCATTAAGGCAAAATCCACATTCTTGTCCTGGCTGTGACTCACACGGAGTAACGGGACACCGTCGCGGTCCGTTATCTGTATGACATAGAGGCCGCTGACCCTGTTAAAAAAACGAAAACGCAAATACAAATCCAATTAGCACACTTGATTTTGTCTGTTACGAGTTAAAGTGTCACCAACTTATGCAGTAGTCCGTTGAAATATTTTTTTATATCGTCGGACATTGCGCCGCTAACATCAAAATTTAATAATATCAATATTTTTTATCTTTTTCGCAGCGAAAACAAAACAAATATGAACAAATATCCTAAATTTGGCCAAAGTATACCAAAATACCAAGCCTAGTTCCACTTCATTTGCAATTGGAGTTGAGCACTTTAGTTCAACTTGCTGAACAAGTTCAGTGGTTCAATTTTAGGATCGTTATTTAATTCACAGCTGTGCCAAAACTGATAAAATTTCCAAGTGCAGTGTCACTTTGATCCTGATTTGGGCTCTTAATTTGTTCTGCATTCAAATTTTATTAATTCAGTAAAGTTAATTTTTTTCTTAGAAGCATAAACAAAACAAACGAAAAATAACCTAAATTTGACCAAATAATGCGGAAAATACTAAATTTAGATTCACATCAATTGCAACGTACGTGTTTTGTTTCGATTGCTTTAATTTTGTTTAAACTTTAAAGATACAATTAATTAATAAATAAATACAGCCATACAGGGTATCCAATACGATGACACTCACAAGTGGACAGAAGGACAAGGCAACATCGGATGATGACGACTACACATCGGCCATGTCCCACTTGACGATTGGCGTTCAAATCCAGGAGCTGTCGAAGCGACTGCAGAACACCACGGAGGAGTTGCACCAACAGGTGCGGGACAAGCATGGCGCACTGTTGCAGCAGGCCACACACGCCGGTCGCTTCGATGCGGCACTCAACACGCTGACCGAGGATGTGCAGCGCGTGCGCGCAACGGGACATCGCCTCAAGGGCCAAGTGGACACACAATATCAGCTGGTGGAGAACCAAACCCAGGTGCTGGGCCGGCTGCACGAGGTGTCGCATCTGTTGCGCTCGGTGGGTACATTGCTGACGTTGACGGCCAAGTTGAAGAACACCAAGGATGTGTTGAGGCAGGCGGAGCTGCACTTTGAGCTGGGCCAACTGATAGAGGACAAGGAGCTGAAGGACATTGAGTTTATACAAGAGGAGCGCGCCTATGTGATCAGCTCCGGCCAGAAAATACGCAATCTGACGCAGATGCAGTTGGTCACTGGACTGCAGGAGCGCAATCAAACGCAGGTGGTCAACGCCCTGAAGGTGAGCACTTAAAGATTGTAGTGAGTATCCAAGTTAATCTCCACTTCCTGCAGATATTCATGAACTTCAACACGCTGGAGAAATCGCTGGACAATCTGCTGACCACATTCATAGCCGACATGGAGCAGTCGCTCAAGGAATGCTTTGCGGGCACAGACATATCTGTGCTCAACAAAGCAGATGCCATGCGCTCACCCACGCATGGAGCAAGCAACGCCGCCAAGTCCAGCTCACGAGGTCCCGGCAAGGCGCCTCAACTGACCACAACACAGAATTTCCGAGCCAAGTTCTGGAAATCCTTGCACTGGCTGCTCTACGACGAGCTCTACGAGAGTTGCACACAAATCAAGCTGCTGAAAGCGGCGCTGGAGCAAATCAATCAGTTTGGCTACACTTCGGAGTCATCGGAGCAATGCATTCCACAGCGCTTCTGGCAGCGTGTCCAGCAGCTGCTGCGCAAATCCTTTGACGAGTGCTCGCAGCACGTGAATCAGACACTGCAGGAGGGTCTCTCCAAGCTGCTGACCTCGGCGCGGGGCTTGGAGCAGCGGCTGAGCAATGAGTTCCAGTTTGACAACGAGCTCTTTGCTCCCTTGGAGGTGGGATACGTCAGCAAGTGCGCTGCCAACATGAAGGCGTGCTTGGCGGGCGTGGAGCTGCCCGGCAACGAGACGGTGGACAACTTTATAAGAGTGGCATCCACTGAGTTGAGTGCTGCTCTCATTGACAGCCGTCTCAGCACTGCGATTGCCAGTGTGTTCATCGTGTGCGGCAAGGAGTTGTGCACCAAGCTGGAGGCACAGATTAAACTGGGCGCCGACTCCAAGCAGGTCGTGGACATGCCCAATCTGCAGCAGCAGCAGAATACGCAGCTGGCGAATGTGCTGTACTACTACAAGGACTCGGTGCGTCGCATGCTGCGGGATCTGCAGCTGCAGTTTGAGAAGACAACCGGTGGAGCGAGTGGAAGCATCGCTCGTTCCTTGGAGCAGGCGGATCTGTTGATTGGCACCATTCTGCAGCAGATTATGGAATCGATAATCACCACCATAAGCATCATCATACTGAGCATGCATCGGGAGCCGGGCCTAAACACGGACAGACTGTCCACAACGGGGCCATCCATGTACATGAAGGAGCTGCAGGTGGGCAGGATACAATTGTCTATTAGAACATTATTCAAAGTTATATTTTACAGGAATTCGTTAGCCGCTCCTGGTCGCATCACATTGAGCTGTTTGATGACAAGGAGCTGACCAGCAAGTGTGGCCAAGAGCTGGCCAAACGTTGCATTGAGCTCTTCGTGCACAATCTCTGCATTTTGCGTCCCTTGAGCGGAGCGGGCAGACAGCGACTGAAGCAGGACTGCCAGCACATGGAGCAGGCACTGAAGCCCCTTTGTCCCAATCTGGCGGAGCTGGGCAAACCCTCGCGATTGCTGCGCGCCATGTCCCTGTTGATCGTGCAGGGTGCCCAGGAGCTGGTGAAGCAATCCGTTGGCTCGGATTCCCTGGTGCCCAGCTATATAGTGCTGCTGCTGCTGTTTGGTCATGCCGGTGCCGAGCTACAGTCACCGCACACTACAGCAAACTGGTCCAATGAGCGTTTGATTGAATGGCTGGACGGACACACCGCAGAGCGGGAGAAATTGGAGCTGATATCGGGCGCACTTCAGAGATATCGCGATAATGCCAGGCGCAAGAATATTCAACAATACGATGAAGTGTATCCCATGATGGTGGATTACTTTGAGCAGGCCTTAAAGGCAATCGCATAATTAAATTATTCAATAAACTGTAGCTGCAATATTCAAATTAAATTCCAGTTGGCTATTTTAATCGGTATTGGAATAGTGGGCACTACCCGATCAGCGTTGCCAGAATTAGTCCGTTAAAAAAAGCCAGATTTGAATAGTCAAATTTTAAAGAAATAATAAAAATTTTGGTACTGCTTTTTAAGCAAACTTTTATTTTATTTCTGAATTAGAATGGAAAGAAGGTAGAAATAAAATAACAGAATGCTAAAAAACAGTACCATATTTTAATATAATTTCTTCAAAATTTGCCTATTTGACGGGATTTGACGGGAAAAAAAGCAGTGTACCCGATTGCTGGCTATTCGTTACTTCTTATCGATAGTGATTATCGATAGATGCTATTCGTCGGCTTACTCACTAGAAGTGTCACCACTGCCTAGACACACCATTTTGTTTAAGAAAATCGTGCGAAAACGTTTTCTTGTGCTGTGTGAAAAGTATTTTTAAATAAGAGTTTATTATTAGGCAACCATAATGGACAACATTGAACGACTTTATAAATGCTACGAAATATTATCCGAAGCGGGTGATAAAATCTCAGAGGTAAGAGCTGTTAAGAAAAAACACGCGTCTAAATGAACGGTGCTCAGTGAGACATGCATACACATACACACACACTCACACTCATACATACACAAGTATGCGATAATAAACGCGCGCCGGCGCTACTTTAATAAAATGTAAAAATATATATATTTATAAGACATTTGCAATTGTAATGTTTGCAGCATGTGGCGGAATACAAAGAGATACTGCAGGCCGTAAAAGGCACATCGAAGGAGAAGCGCTTGGCATCCCAATTTATTGGTAACTTTTTCAAACACTTTCCGGAACTGTCGGATACCGCAATCGATGCACAGTTTGATTTGTGTGAAGATGACGATACACAGGTGCGTTTATAAATCATTTATTAAATCAATATTTGTCAATAACATTTAAAATTACACTCACAGATACGTCGACAGGCCATCAAAGACTTGCCCAAGCTGTGTCAGGGCAATGCAGAAGCCACAATTCGCGTGGGCGACACGCTCGCCCAGCTGCTGATTTTGGACGACGCCACCGAGCTGCAGCAAGTCAACAACTCGTTGCTAAGCATCATCAAGCTAGACACGAAGAGCTCGATAACTGGTTTATTCCAGCAGATTACCACGGGCGATGAGCCGACGCGAGAGCGTTGCTTTAAATTCATTGCCACCAAGCTGCTGACAATGGGTCCGAATGTCATAACCAAGGAGATTGAGGAGTATATTGTGGATGAGGTTAAGAAGGCATTGCAGGATGTGACAGCCGATGAATTTCACCTGTGCATGACGATTTTGGGTGCCACAAAACTGGGCAGCACAATTACCGGTCATGCTGAGCTCGTTAAACTGGCCACGGAACAGGCCGAGCTGAATTCCACGGATACCGATGCCATTGCTGTGGACGACGAAGTTGTGGAGCGTTTCATACAATGCGCCACAGCGGCTGCGCCTTACTTTTCGGTATGCCAACACTATAAACATGTAGTTTTCGTTATAAAACTAATCGATCTTAATTATAGAAAACCATTAAATCGACACAGTTCGTGAGCTACGTTTGCGATAAACTGTTGCCCATCGACACATGGAATTTGATTGCCACTGCAGTCGCACAAGATCAAATACAGCTGCGTCTGCTGAAAGTATTCGCCGAGATGATAACTAATACCGATAAGCTGGAAAACGCCAATGAGCGCATCAATGCCGTGTACAATGTGCTGCTGGTGAGTATCTTATAATGGCGAGTTTAATTGAATCTATGCTAAACTCTTGAATATGATTTACAGGAGTACATGCCGTTGCCAAAGCTGAGTGATGAGGATGTGGCAGATACGCCGCCTTCATTCCAGTTCTCGCATGCTGAATGTTTGCTCTATGCACTGCACACATTGGGCAAGAAGCATCCGGGCAATTTGACTTTTATTGAAGATGCCGAAAAACTAAAAGACTTTCGAGCTAGATTACAATATCTAGCGCGCGGTACACAGGGGTAGGTTAAAGTTATTATATAATGGTAATATATATATTAAATGTTTCATTTTATTAGTTATATTAAGAAACTGGAGGAGGCACTTAAAGGCAAGACTGGAGAGGAACTTAAAACTGAGGAGAATCAGTTGAAGCAAACCGCTTTAAAGACGACATCAAATATCAATATATTGATACGCGATCTATTTCATTCACCGCCCATTTTCAAGCATGACATTGTCCTGTCCTGGATTGTGCCCAAGAGTGTATGTATTTATTCATTTAATTTCGTTTGTTAGTTTTCTCACTTCATTATCTTTCTTTTACTTGCAGAGCAAACTTGGCAAACGCCATGTGCCCATCACATTTGGAGACAAGGGTGCCGCCAATGGAAATCAGGAAACGGATCAGCAGGACAAGAAATCGCGGCCATCGAATGAACAGAAATTCTACTCGCCGCCATCGGGCAAATACTCGGGCAAAGTGAATCCCAACTATGGCAACAGCAACAACAACAACAACAATCGCGGACGGCAACGTGGAGGAGGCGGCGGCGGTGGAGGCTTTAGGAACAGACGCTACAGATATTAAATGCCCCTAAGCAAAACAATTTGTGCATGTTTGCTATCCTAGTCGTTAATCAACAACAAGAAACACCGCGAGACTCTGAAAATTCTCTATCAACTTTCCACGTATTTAATAAACAACTTCCGAAATCACAATCAAGATTTGGCCTGTAGACGAACTTTGTCGAGTCCCCAACAACAGGAACCCAAGCTGCGAACTGCTCCAACGGCACGGGTGAGTATCAAGTGAGCTTTCCTTGTAATTGTCTACCTTTGATATATTTCAGAGCAGCGTCTCAGCATCAATTTAACAATTTTCCCTTCTTGCTTTGTTACTTTTCGATACACACAAACAATTGATTCATATGTGAAACATGTTTGCAAATTTAAGCATGATATCTTCAATCAACGCCACGCCCACTTACATCCCATATTGTCATCCGAGACGTGAGCGTTGTTTTAATATATCAAACTCCAAGATTTCTATCTAATTATATGATAATATAAAAAATAGCTTGTAAACAATTTGCAATATCTTTACTTAACAATAATATCAACTGAGGTAACAAGAAGTAAACAATAATGAAGTCTTATACATATGAAATTATATATGTAATCTCGTGTTATAATTATGTATTTGAAGCAGCACTAAATTTACAAACATGTGCGTAAAGTTGGTCAAAACCTTTTAATCACAGTACTAATTAGTTCTTTTGTTTACATATAAACATATATTTAACAATTGTACTACGTAGCAACCACAGCAACAACAGCAAACAAAATAATATGCAAATTTTGAATTTCAATAAACGGATAAAATAGAAAACGGTTTCGCTAGAAACCACAAAATCGAGTCGTCTTTCATTTTCCAGGGCCTATAATTTGAATTTTTCTTAAATAAAATTAAAATTAATTATTAATTAATTAGGAAAACTGCGTTATGAGAAAGAAACTGGATAAACTTTTGTTTTCAAAATTATAGAAGTTATTTTTTCAATTTTTATTATAAAAATTAAAAATAAAAGGTATTTTTCAATTTTTATTTTAGCAATTGAAAATACGTTTTATTATAAAAATTGAAAATAAAAATTATTTTTCAATTTTTATAATAAAAAATTGGCAATAAAAATTATTTTTAATTTGTATACTAAAAATTGAAAATAAAAATTATTTTGAAATTTTTATGTTAGCAATTCAAAATAAAAGTTTTATAATAAAAATTATAGAATAAATGTTATTTTTCAATTTTTATAATAAAAATTAAAGATAAAAGTTATTTTTAAATTTTTATTATAAAAATTAAAAATAAAAGTTATTTTACAATTTTTATTTTAGCAATTGAAAGTAAGTTTTATAATATACAACTTTATTTTCAATATTTATTTTAGCAATTGAAAATAAAAATTATTTTTCAAATTTTATTATAAAAACTGAAAATAAAAATTATCATTAAATTTTCATTACAAAAGTGGAAAATTAAAATTGAAAAATAACTTTTATTTTCAATTGCTAAAATAAATATTGAAAATAAAGTTTAGTTATAATTTTTAAATAAAAATTAAAATGTAATTACTATATTATACTTTTTTTATTTAGATCGAAAAATAAGAGTTTTCATTACATTTTTTTGATAAAAATCAACAAATAACTTTTATTTAATAATTTATATTTTAGAAATTATAATCATAACGGTTCCTGTCCGAAGCAAATGAGTTTAAAAGTCGAAAATAAATAGTGAGTCGTGTGTTGTATTTATTTATTTAGCATTAATAAAAATATATATGTATTGTGTATTATAAGCATTATTCTTTTTTTTTAACATTTAACCAATCGATTTTAGCTTTAAACATAGATGCGTATTAAGCTAACACTACGTGGACGCTGCACACATCTAGACACTTGGAGGCGGCTGATTGCCCGGCTGCTGGCCACCGGGTGGACCGCCGGGACCTCCGCTGCCGGGATTGGCGCCACCGCCCTGCTGCTGGGCGCCGACCAGCTGTGTGGCAAAGCTCTGGAACAGTTGCAGCATGTCATTCGGCATGGCTGGCACTTGACCGGGAGCTGCGCCAGCGCCGGGTGCGGCACCTGGAGCGCCGCCCATGTTTGCGAACAACTGGCCGATGGTGTTCATGACCATGGGATTCTGTGTCATCGATTGCAGCTGCTCCAGATCGATCTCTGCGCTGCTAAACAGATTGCGGACCGTTGGATTGGTGAGCATGGCGTTGAGGCCATCTGTCAGATGTGACAACTGAGGCGGCTGATTGCGAGCGTTGCGCACAACCTCCAGATTGTTGCGATAGTCCGCGTTGTCCGGTTCCAGCTCAATGGCCTTGGCGTACGCCTGCTCCGCCTCGTTGAACTTGCCCAGATTGGAGTAGGCCACGCCCAGGCGGCAATACGCCTTGCTATAGTTGGCATTATAGAGCAGCGCCGACTTGCAATCGGTGACGGCGCGATCGTTGTCGCCCAGACGGATGTGAGCCGCAGCCCGGTTGCAATAGAAAATGGGATTCTTGGGATCGAATGTGATGGCGCGATTGTATTGCAGGAGCGCCTCATTGTACTTGCAGTCCTTCATCAGGCGATTGCCCTCGTTCTTGATCGACTCGGCCAGGGCCAACGACTCTGGATTGCGTTCAATGTACAGCGACTGGAAGAGCTCGAACATATCAATGTTCTTTGTGTTGACCGCGCTGCTGTTGCCGCCGCCGCCGCTGCTGCTGGGAGTTGCCGCATCGCCGCCAGGAGCTGCAGCCGTTGTGCTTTGTGATGTCGCCGCTAACTGTTCCGGCTCCTCGTCGCCCACATCGAATGCGGCCTGCAGGCACTGGATGGCCACTTCGATGCTTTCGCTCTGATCCGGCGACATGACGTCCACCTGCTTCTTCAAGTAGTCAATGAAGGAGCGCACAAAACTTTGCTGCACTGCGTCCGGCATCTTGTATGGTTTATTCTTTTAGTTTTTTATGCAATTTCTGTATTAAAAGACTTGTAGAAATTCACTTATGTGGCTCATTGGGGTCTCCTCACACACACACACAAATACAAACTATGAAAATTTGTGAGCGAGCATGCGACCGATAAATCTAGAAAATCAACTCTATGAATGTAACTTCTAGGGTTGCTGTGTTTCGATAATGTGCGGGCAAATGACAGGCAGTTTTTTTTGCTATCGCTCGACATATCGTTATCGAGCGCGTGAAAAACTCGTTTTTTTTGTAATTTTGTTGCCAGCAAAAAGTTTGGAGCAAGCTTGCAAGCTTTCTGACAGACAGCATGCAACAAAAGACTTTTCAGTTAAACGCTCTCTGGCCCTGCTGGCGTTGGCTTGCTGTGTTTTGGTTGTGTTTGGGACGAAGAGTACTTTGCCATTTGTTGTTGTTGTGTCTTATGAAGTGCGAAACGATTTATTGTTCTGTTCTGTTGTGTCTGTTATGGGACGAGAGTTTTATGACAATTATGGGAGAGTAATTAACACTATTATTTTTAACTTGACCTCCTCCTTGTTTGGCATACCTTTATTCAAATGAAATTATGTAAAATATTAGATAATTTACGACATCTGAATAAGCCTCTATTGATTTTCTCTTCATCGCTAAATAATGCAAATTATAACTTTATAAAGAGAAACAATGTTTGTTAGCTTGTTTTGGCTTTGGGTATTTCGTGGCCAAAACCAAAACACGCAAAAGCCAACAAACCAGATTTAATCAAAAGCGACGTCGCGTGTCGCAGTTAATTAGAATGAACATTTGCCTAGGTAAGTGTGTAGTACGAGTGTTATTACAGTGACCTGCTATTGAGGAAGGCAGTGAAAGTAATTAAAGCTACAAGTCACGAGACTTTCTTGATAGGAAAACTATAAAGTATGCACATACATACATTCATAATAAAAAGTCACTGCAAATTCCACATGTTCGTTTAGGAGACTCACATAAAAAGTAGCAACAAACGACGACAACAACAACGCCCTATGGATAAAAAAAAAGAGTGGAAACAAAGCTTTACATGAAAACCGGTTTGAAAAATGTTTTTCTAAGTAAATGCGCATGCATGTGTTAATTATGGAAACTATACGATACCTGGGCCAGAAGCAAAATCAACAAATGCACAAGAGCAGCATCGTGGTTGGCCTACTAATAATGCTGCAGTAGCTGCCCAATTCGAAAGCTCTGAGAACGGCTTCAACATTCCGCTGAGTCGCTGCTAAGCGACGTCTGTTAATTAACAGCGAGCTTACAGTGGCGTACAGTTGTAACGTTATGTCCAATAAAACTGTAGCAAGACTACGCACTAATACTAGCACACGTAACTAAGAGCGACGACTAACCTGCAAGCTCGCTCTCCTACTGTGGAGCTAGCCCTAGCATGCTCTTTTTCCCTCTCTCTCTCCCTCTCTCTCTGTCTATGTATGTGGGTCTCTCTGCGTTGTAGCACTCACACCCAACTGTATGGTAAACTGGGTTTCATGCCAGTCAGTTACTTACGAGCTGCAGCGTTGCCAGAATTAGTCCGTTAAAAAAAGCCAGATTTGAATAGTCAAATTTTAAAGATATAATAAAAATTATGGTACTGCTTTTTAAGCAAACTTTTATTTTACTTCTGAATAAGAATGGAAAGAAGGTAGAAATAAAATAACAGAATGCTAAAAAACAGAACCATATTTTTATATAATTTCTTCAAAATTTGCTTATTTGACGGGAAAAAAAGTGAAAAAACAATTGAAAAAAACGAAAAGTGCTTTCTACAAATTAAGTAAATTTAATTTGTTTAGCTCTTAAATGCCAGTAAACAACTCGCAACAATAACAAAGAAACAAAAAGTCGCATTTTTAGGTTACATTGGATTGCGTTCAATGTACAGCGACTGGAAGAGCTCAATCATATCAATGTTGTTTGTGTTGACCGCGCTGTTGTTGCCGCTGCTGCTGCTGGGAGTTGCCGCATCGCCGCCAGGAGCTGCAGCCGTTGTACTTTGTGATGTCGCCGCTATTTGTTCCGGCTCCTCGTCGCCCACATCAATTGCGGCTTGCAGGCTCTGGATGGCCCCTTCAAATCTTTCCCTCCACCTGCACTTTCAAGTAGCCTATTAAGGCGCGCAACAAACTTTGCTGCTCTGTGTCCGGCATCTTGTATGTAGGTTATTCTTTTAGTTTTTTATGGAAATTCGTATTAAAAGACTTGTAGAAATTCACTTATGTGGCTCATTGGGGTCTCCTAACTATGAAAATTTGCGACCGATAAATCTAGAAAATCAACTCTATGAATGTAACTTCCAGGGTTGCTGTGCTTCGATAATGTGCGGGCAAATGACAAGCAGTTTTTATTTGCTATCGCTCGACATATCGTTATCGAGCGCGTGAAAAACTCGTTTTTTTTTAATGTTGTTGCCAGCAAAAAGTTTGGAGCAAGCTTGCAAGCTTTCTGACAGACAGCATGCAACAAAAGACTTTTCAGTTAAACGCTCTCTGGCCCTGCTGGCGTTGGCTTGCTGTGTTTTGGTTGTGCGCGTCTCTTCAACTGGTTGTTGTTGTTGTTGTAGTACTTGTTGTTGCTGTTGTCGTGGCGGAATGATTGTACAGTGTGTATATAATAACAAAGCAAGTGATTATACAAATTATGTGGGTTTAAACATATGCTGAGACATTGCCAAAATTAGCAGCGCAGGCAACATCCTATGAAAGTGTTTGTGTGCGTGTGTGTGTGCTTCCTTTCGTGACGTCAGTTTTCTTTGCGTACAATCCTTTACGTCTTGGGTCGACTCGTTTGACTCCTTGCCAAGAGTTTATTTTTTTGTTTGGTTTTTGGTGCTCTCTGTCTATAAAGAGCTCAGTGGCGCCAGCATGGTGCGTTGGAGTGCACGTTCGCGTCGGGCGCGGCAAGACCAAGTGGAACTGTTGGCCAGCAATAACCGAATTGGCGAAGATGACACCGATAACGGTAAGCGTTAAAGCGTAACGGTAACAATATTTAGACAAGGCTGCCATAAAACTGATCCGTTTTCCAATACTAAATATTATGTATCATAATTATCATAATTAATTAATTTGATGATAAGTTTATTTAAGAAATTTATTTAAAAATTTTCAGTTTGTTATTTAAAAATCAAAATCATCGACACGCTCCAGAAAACTCTTAGTATGCTAGCCTGCAATTATCCGTATCCTCTGTCCTGCTTTCTTATTCGCAGCTGCCTATCGCAATTCGGCTGATCTATCGGACACTGATGAAATCTTTCTTAAGGGTCTCTTGCTTAGCAATCCATCAACGCCACACAAGGAGCTTATGGTATGTAGATTAAATCGCACACACACATCGTTTTTACTTTGTTCTCGCTGTCGTTGTTTTGGGAGCATGACCCAAATTCAAGTCAAACCATCTGCCAATGCCGGCGTGTTCAATAGAAAAATCATGTACATATGTACATTTTCCCCCATTATCGAGTACGCACACACACAAACACATAAAAGAAAAATCTTTGTTTGCTCTATTGATGGCATTGCATGCTGATTATGTACACATGTCTGGAGACCAAAAGTTTAGTGTGCTCTTGCGCTTCTCTTTATTACATCATTTCCATGATTGGTTTACGTGTAATTTCATTTACTGTATTAAAGGGTCATGGCTGCCCATTTACTGAGCTTTCACTTAAGTAAAGAGCACACGATGCTGGGTAATAAATATGCTGTCTTAAAGCTTGGGAACGAAGAGTACTTTGCCATTTGTTGTTGTGTCTTATGAAGTGCTTAATTATTTATTGTTCTGTTCTGTTGTGTCCGTTATGGGACGAGAGTTTTATGACAATTATGGCAGAGCAATTAACACTATTATTTTTGAATTTAAATGCACATTAAACTTGACCTCCTCCTTGTTTGGCGTAACTTTATTCAAATGAAATTATGTAAAATATTAGATAATTTACGACACCTGAATAAGCCTCTATTGATTTTCTCTTCATCGCTAAATAATGCAAATTATAACTTTATAAAGAGAACCATATTTGTTAGCTTGTTTTGGTTTTGGGTTTTTCGTGGCAAAAACCAAAACACGCAAAAGCCAACAAACAAGATTTAATCAAAAGCGACGTCGCGAGTCGCAGTTAATTAGAATGAACATTTGCCTAGGTAAGTGTGTAGTACGAGTGTTATTACAGTGACCTGCTATTGAGGAAGGCAGTGAAAGTAATTAAAGCTACAAGTCACGAGACTTTCTTGATAGGAAAACTATAAAGTATGCACATACATTCATAATAAAAAGTCACTGCAAATTCCACATGTTCGTTTAGGAGACTCACATAAAAAGCAGCAGCAAACGACGACAACAACAACGCCCTATGGATAAAAAAAGAGCTTTACATGAAAACCGGTTTGAAAAATGTTTTTCTAAGTAAATGCGCATGCATGTGTTAATTATGGAAACTACGATACCTGGGCCAGAAGCAAAATCAACAAATGCACAAGAGCAGCATCGTGGTTGGCCTACTAATAATGCTGCAGTAGCTGCCCAAATCGAAAGCTCTGAGAGCGGCTTCAACATTCCGCTGAGTCGCTGTTAATTAACAGCGAGCTTACAGTGGCGTACAGTTGTAACGTTGTGTCCAATAAAACTACGCACTAATACTAGCACACGTCACTAAGAGCGACGACTAACCTGCAAGCTCGCTCTCCTACTGTGGAGCTAGCCCTAGCATGCTCTCTCTCCCTCTCTCTCTCTCTGTCTCTGTATGTGTGAGGCTCTCTGCGTTATAGCACTCACACCCAACTGTATGGTAAACTGGGTTTCATGCCAGTCAGTTACTTACGAGCTGTGCTAAGGTGAGGTTCTGCTATTGTTTCGTGCGCTTGACTGCATATACACGTTTGGTCTGTGTGTGTGTGTGTGTGTGTGTGTGTATGCGCGCTTTGCTCATTTGAGCATGGCTTAAACGGGGCAACGGCTCGGCATAAATATTCAACAGTTAGTTTTGAATGCTCGCCCGCTTATTCACTCTCTCTCTCGATCGTCGCGCTCAGTTCTCAATTTTAACTCAAAGACGCTTTCAATATAAAGTTAACGTTTTAGAATAATTTGTGATATTTATTATATATGTACTTGTTTCATATGTGTGCCATTGATAAATAGAGCGAAAATAGCACAAGTGTTTTGTTGTGGTGTCTGCTGGTGCCTTGGTTACTCAGTTGCTCAGTTGCTCAGTCAACAACAAACCCACTTTTAGCCTGGCTAACTGATGACGTAGTCGTGGTACGAGTCGAGTCTCGAGACTCATATTGTGTAACGTCTTAACTGTGTTTTGGCATTTCCAAAGCCAAGTGTGTGCTGCATGCTCACACACACACACACACACACACACACACACACATGTCGAGTCAGAAGCTCACTCTCCGGCTTGCTCACACAGATACAGATACAGATACTTACACCTTTTGGCTTTAACGCTACGCTCACTCGCGCGCTTTGGGAGTGGCTCCAAAAAAAGTGAAAAAAACAATTGAAAAAAACGAAAAGTGCTTTCTACAAATTAAGTAAATTTAATTTGTTTAGCTCTTAAATGCCAGTAAACAACTCGCAACAATAACAAAGAAACAAAAAGTCGCATTTTTAGGTTAAATATCTTAAAGATTCGTCAGTTCTTCAACACGTTCAACCTTCGAGTTGAGAAACACAAAAATTTCAATTGTTATTTATTATGTGTGCGATTATAATTTGCCCAATTAGAGTTAACCTGTTGAAGTTTTTTTACACAATTTAAAATATGTGCGTGTTTTTATTATGACAACAAACTGGCAAAGCTGTTAACCAGGCTGTAAGGTGAAAGCCCTTTTCGTTAGCAACCAGCAACAACAACTAACACTGCAAAGCTCAGTGTCAATAACAGTTGTCATTCGTGTGTGTGTGTGTGTGAAAGGGCCAACATAGGAAATTCTGTGTGGGGCTTCATTCAACACGGAAGAACTGAAATTCGATATTCGCCAGACACAACTGTGTGTAAACAAATAGACAATATAATCGCTGATTGGATTCTCACCAGCAAACAAAAGCTCTAAATTAGGATCAAGCTTATTCACGCTACGAAAGCACACGCTAAGGTCCAGACTCTTCCAGTCAGTTGTTCTTTCTCTTTTCGTCTAATGCAATGTGTCATCGGCAGCAAGAGAAATACTTGTAAAGAAAAAGAAAACTTTTTCCAGCGTTGCATGTGAGTGAGTCGTGGAATCGTGGGCGGAAATTGTAGCAGAGGCATAATAATAAATACAGACAGACAGGCAGACAGACAGACAATCGCTGAGAATGCCAAATGCTGACAAAGGGATGTGTGGCCGACGACGAAAGTAAATAAATTTAGCTAGAAAAGTGCGCCGGAAGACGAGAATTAATTGCAATTGCAGCAAAACACAAATTCACTTTTCCAAGAGTGAATAAAAGGGAGAGAGAGAAAAAGAGGCGACCGATCGACCCAAATTTGTAAAAGCTCAATCGACCCAATTTTTGACCTGACTTACGAATAAAATAGCTCAAAGTTCGCGGGGTTAACTGAAAGAGAGGCGACTGCCAAAAAAATAAAGCGCATGCGGTCAATTAACGGACGTGAGCGCCAATTAAGAAGAAGCAAAGATGACTTGACCTAGGGCAGTGAGATGATGATGATGATGAAGATGAGATGAGATGGACGGTTGTCCAACGCCCCAGTCAACTTAAAGCGAGCGATTTAATTTAATTATGCGTACATGTCTCATTTCATGCTCTGACTTCCATTCTTATTTACTCATCACAGCTGAATCCAACCGAACCGCAGCCCGTGCCCGCCTTTCTGCCCGCCCATCTGAACAACAAGCCGATCTGTGACGATATCATACGCAAATTCTCGCCATCAAGACGTTTGGAATCGCGCGAGCTTGCTAAGCTCTTGGCCCAGCCTCACTTTCGTGTAAGCACACACGACTGGAAAGAAAGCTCAATTATATTCAAAGCTCTCTCTTTCACTCGCTCTCTCTTTAGGCTCTGCTTCGTGCTCACGATGAAATAGGACATTTGTACGAGCAACGTTTGAAAGCTGTCGGTGGATCCATAACAAAGCTCGAGGCAACAAGCCAACGCCAATTGGGCGGATATCTGTTTACGGAAAACATATTAAATAGCAAGATGCCCGTGGAAACAATCAAAATGGTCGGCCTACGTCGGGATCCGAAGCAGCCGTTGGGCCTGACCGTCGAGGTGGACGAGTACAAGCAGCTAGTGGTGGCACGCATACTCGCTGGCGGTGTTATCGATAAACAGGGCATGCTTCATGTGGGCGATGTCATACTGGAAGTGAATGGAACTCCGGTGCGCACAGCCGACGAGCTGCAAGTGGAAGTGTCGCGCGCCAAGGAGAATCTTACACTCAAGATCGGACCCAATGTCGATGAGGAGATCAAAAGTGCTCGCTATACGGTCAGTGGGGGTCAGGTAAAACAGAATGGCATCACAAATCTAGAAACGGGCAAGAAACTAACGGTAAGTGGTGTGCTTTACATGTTTTCTCTTAGCTAAAAAAAAAAAGAAGAATTTGCTACTTTTTTGCATGGATTTTCAACAAGTAGAAAAAAACAAGAAACGAATATTTTTGTTTAGCTGTTCAAGTGTTTACTTTTAAATATATATTTATATGCCATATTCAATCAGCGATTGAGCTTTAAAATATCGATTTATATAGTTCTATTTAGTCCGAGACAAAATTCCAAAACACCTGCAACTAAGTAAGTAAATCTTAAGCTTAGATAAAGAATCTTCTGGAAGTACCTGTACTTTATTATTATCTAATTTTTCTGATTATTCGATTAGTGTTATATGCGCGCGCTGTTCTCATACAATCCATCGGAGGACTCGCTGTTGCCCTGCAGGGATATTGGATTGTCCTTCAAATCAGGCGACATTCTGCAGGTTTGTTGGAATTTAGATTTGTATATGACAGAGTATATAGTTCGTTCATTTCCTGCTTACAGATCATCAATGTAAAGGATCCCAACTGGTGGCAGGCAAAGAACATCACTGCCGAGTCGGATAAAATTGGTCTGGTGCCATCGCAGGAGCTTGAGGAGCGACGCAAGGCATTTGTGGCGCCCGAAGCGGACTATGTGCACAAGATTGGCATCTGTGGCACGAGGGTAACTTGCAACATACATATATCAATTATAAAATATGAAATCTAATTCGCTTTCCGTAGATATCCAAGCGGAAGCGAAAGACCATGTACCGCTCGGTGGCCAACTGTGAGTTCGACAAGGCCGAGTTGTTACTGTACGAGGAGGTGACACGCATGCCACCGTTCCGAAGGAAAACTCTGGTACTGATTGGCGTCTCTGGTGTGGGCAGACGCACGCTCAAGAATCGCCTGATCAACAGCGATGTGGACAAATTTGGCGCTGTCATTCCACGTAAGTAAACAACTAATTTGTATATATCTCTAACTAAATTATACTCCTTTACATAGACACCAGTCGTCCGAAGCGCGCCTTGGAGGAGAATGGCGTTAGCTATTGGTTCATGGATCGCGAGGAAATGGATGAAGCCATCAAGCAGAATGAGTTTCTTGAGTACGGCGAGCACAATGGCAACCTCTATGGCACCCACTTGCAGTCCATCAAGGATGTCATCAACAGTGGTCGCATGTGCATTTTGGACTGTGCGCCGAATGCCCTGAAGATTCTTCACAACAGCCAGGAACTGATGCCATTTGTCATATTCATTGCTGCGCCGGGCATGGAACAACTGAAGACTATCTATGCCGATCGTCGCGCCACCGGCTCAAATAGAAATCTATCTGTATGTCAAGATGACTGTGCTTAACGTAGTGCTAGCTTAGAATCCGCTAACCAATTGTTCCTATTGCAGTTCGATCGTCAAAGCTCCATACGCTTCAGCTCCAGACGCGCACGCACCCTCGAGTCTTTAGCATCGCTTTATGAGGTAAATGTCGGCGATGTTAGCTAACGTTGAGATGATTCTAATGTTGAGTCCTGCCATTCGATACCCTGCATGCATTAGGCCACCTTTGTAGCTCTAATAGATCTCTGCTTGAACACTGAAACATTGCTTAACACATCTATCAATTATCATTATTATCAACAGGATGACGATCTCATTTCCACAGTGGAGGAGAGCAGCTTTGTTCAGCGAAAGTATGAAAAGTATTTCGACATGGTCATTGTCAACGAGGACTTTGATGAGTCGTTCCGTCAGGTGGTGGAGACCCTGGACCAGATGAGTCACGAGGAGCAATGGGTGCCCGTGAATTGGATATACTAGGAACGCAATTTGCTAACGAATTCTTTTATTCTAATAGTATCTAATTGTATTCATCACAAACGAAATAATGTCTAAATACCATACATATGTATATGTATTTATATGCAATATTGTATCATTTTAAAATGCCCTCCGCTTCTTTTAATTGGTTTCCCTAAGCTTAAGTCTAATGTTACTATATGAAACGAATTCGTCCATTCGCAAGCTGTTTTATTTTGTATGTCCCTACTTTATTTATATTTTTAATGTTTGAGACTTTTGTTTCCTTGCAATGCGCTCTTAGATATCCTTTTTTTTATATACCTTTTTGTATGCATATCATTTACATATATATATAATTTAATGAATCTCTCGAGTACAACCAATTCTAATAATTAAAAATCAAGCTCTGCCAATATTTCGCTAGTATTTAGTTCAAATATGTACGTTTTGTTTCTGTAAAATGTATAAGTTTTTGCAATAAATAGCAAAATGTTGATGACAAATAAATGCGCATTTGGCTCAAAGAAACTGTCGAGGATTTCACCTTACAGGTAGTTTTATTTTTCCATAATTGTTATGTTGCATGAGAATGGGGAATAACTAAAGGTAAATGCCCATTGACTTTTCCACGACGGCGTGCGGTTGACGCATCTGCTCATTGTGCTCGGGAATGCTCAAAAAGTCCTCAAAGGCGATTTCATCACAGCGGCCAGTTAGCACATCCTCCATAACATTGCTGCCAAGACACACACACACACACTTGTTAAAGCTTTTGTTATACATAAATGCAAGGTGAATTTACTAAGTAGGTGACGTTGTCACCACAGCTGCTCTCTTTCGGGGTTACAAACATTTGACAGTATGCCTGCAAACGCTGCTTTTCTGTCAGCTATCTCTGAGAGCGGAGAGAGAGGTGAAAAAATGATTGTAACCTCACCACATCGGACGACGTCACCTTAATAGTAAATTCACCTTGCATAAATGGGTAATCATTTGAACTTACCTAGATGTCAAAAAAGGCAAGCGGCCAATTTGGCGAGCGGCAAAGCGATCCATGCCCATTCTGAGAGGTGCGCACAGGCCCTCGCGGTTGCGCAGCATTTGCATGTCGATATTGTATCTGTGATCACGGTAGTTCAATTCCGAATCGCGCAGGCGATGAATGTGGGCCAATTGGCTTAAACAATTTGGCTCAGTGGGCAAAACGGCTTTGCCGGACGCATTCAGGACGGGCACGTCTGTTGGGCGAACTTTAAGCGACTGTTGGTTCTGTAATGCAATATGCACATAATTAATATCATGCTTACATTTTCTTCAAACAATCTTACCATTTTATGAATGATTTTTTGTTAATTTCGGGAGTTTTGATATAAAACAATTTACAATGACAAAACAGAATTCAGTTTGACTTGAAGTTGGCTGCGAGTTATTTTTTAGGTCTTTATTAAAAACGCGTTTTTCAGCTAGGTGGCAACCAGTGCTGCCATAACAGCCCTTTTAGTGATAGATCTATCACTTTTTCGATAGGTTTGTCACCAAAGTTTTAGAAAAAGCCCCTATCACCAAATCTATCACCTTTTCAATTGCTTTGAAATTTATGTCATTGAGAGCCAGAAGTAAAATTGTCAACAATGCCGAAAAACTTATATAAGCAAAAATTTCGCGAGTCGTGGATAAATAAACCTGATTTTAAGGATTGGATTGACAGCGATGCTCACGACTCCAGTAAGGCATACTGCAAATTATGCAAAACAAGCATAATAGCAAAAGTAGACAAGCTTCAAGAGCATGCAGAAACAAAAAAAACATAAGCAGAACGCCTCTCCGTTTGCGCAAAAGAAAGTCATAAATGTATCTCTTAAAATGAAAATTCAGCATGCAGAACAGGAGGCGGCATTATCCATGTATATTGCCCAGCACTCTGCAATTGCTCCTATTGATCATTTAAGCGAGCTGTGCAATCAACAGTTTTGCTCTTAGAGTCTGCAACAGTTACAGCTGCACAGCACTAAATGCAGCAGCATAATAAAAAACATCCTGGCTCCTCATTTTAATAAAGATCGTCGCGATGATATTGGAAATGCCCAATTTAGCTTTTGTCACCTTTTTTGTCACCGATTTTAAATTTTTGTCACCTTTTTTGTCACTTTTTCTGGCCTGTTTTTGTTATCGATTTATGGCACCACTGGTGGCAACCAGTCGCAACGATAACGATAAATTTGTAATCGATAACAAAATGTGACTTCGAGTGCGACAGCAAACAGCTTTTGTCTGCTAACGTAAATTTTAAAAATTTGAATTTGAAAATTTGTTGTTTAACTGTAGGCAGATTTTAGACAATATATGCTTGGTAAAAACGAACAAAAATATGTGTTAAATATGGAGTGCTATGATTTGTTTCACCCCTGCATACATTTTGGAATCTCGTGCTTGACACACTCTAATCAATTTAATAAACAAATCAAACGCACAACGACACAAATTTGTTGTTTATCTGTGTGTTTCTTTTTTTTTGTGTTATTTGTGAAATCGCCCACACCTTTTAGCGGCTTTTATGATCCACTGCTCCACAGAGCACCAAAATTCAGTTTCAGCTTGCTTGTTTTTAATTTCTGTGCTCACATTGAGTGACAACTGCTAGAAACAGACAGAATTTAATTAGTGCATGGTTACTAATAAAACTTGTTGCTTAATTTCCATAAACCAAAACAATCAAAAAATCACACAAAATTGTGTTAATCAAACTCCCGCAAAAGAGTCACAAAACTGTCTGTGTAGCCGCGATCTGAACTTGAAACAAACTTGAAGCAAACAGAAACCGGATAAACCTATGGCCCATGGCTCAAAGAAGCAAATATGTAAATAACTTTGTACCTAGACATAAACATAAATTAATTATCTCGATCATGCTTGAGATAAGAAATCTCTCCAAAAAGGTTTTCAATATTTTGCATTCATTTGAAATAAGGCTTAAATTAATATCACGCCTATAAATTTGATATATCATATGATTTCTGTGCGGGTGTTGCTTTTAATTAAGAATGATATACAGTCGAGCTTCCCTAATTCGAATCAACATTATCCAAAGAAAAGGTTTGAGTTATTGAGATATTCGACATATAGAGTTGTTTTTACTAAGTTTATTAATTTTACTGCCACTCATTTAGCTCGAGTTAGAGAGAAATTCGAGTTATATAGTACAAGTTCAACTGTACTATATTTCAAATAATAAAATTATTTCTATAAAATATTACAGATATTCTAAAAAAATTAATTAATTCCGACTAATTTTTTAGAATAGATAGAAAAATATTATTCATTTACATTTATAATAAAATAAGCAACAAAAATAAGCAGTATTCTATGTTGCAAAATATAGTTTTTGTAGAGTTATCTAAATTATTGGATATGATAAAATTAAAAATTTCTTTTTCTTGGTTAGGTATTTATTTATGTATTTTTAATATATAAAGGTAAAATATAAATAAATATTTTCATTGGGTATTTTTATTTGATAAAATAAAAATATAAATTGTGAATTTATTTCAAAGTCAATATTTTATATATAATATAATATATTTATGCCATAAGGAGCATCAAGTGATTATATTATATTAGATGAGTTATATTTAGAAGATCAACTCTATTTGGTCTGATAGTATTCTAACGTATTCGGAGTCCTCAAGTATCTTTAGCAAAAACCGTGTCAAAGAGCCTCTCAACATTTGATTTATTAAGCGGCAGATTAACAACAAATCGGAAACGTCCAGACCATACAAAACAAATGTGAAAATATACAACCTGTCTAAATTTGATACAACAGAATCGAAACGAATCGAATCGAATCGGTTTTCGTAGATTGCTAAAAAGGTTTCTGTTTCTTAGTCACATCGTAGGTCAGCGGGTTGCTGCTCGATTCCTGTTGAACCCAAAATATTTTGACTTTGATGTAAGTAAATGCAAAAAAAACCCAAACAGCAACAACAGCAACAACAACTGTCCAAACAAGCCGATAGCGATAAAGGAAGTGTGCGCTACATTTTCACACCTACATGCTAAAAATAAAAAAAGAAGAAGTTGTGGAGAAAACGGTACACAGGCAAACGGACATGTAAAAGGCGAGTGGAGGAGGGGGAGGGGCGACAGATAGAGGGGGGAGGGGGAGGATTGCATTGCGACTGTTTGACGGGATTTTGCATTTGCATTTGTTCATGCCGAATTTCGATATTCCAATTAAATTTAAATATACTTTGTTGATTTATCCGGTACTGGCAGAGTATATGGGCTGATCAATAAAATAAATTGTTGATAAATTACAAAATTCGATTATTTAATATGAAAAAAAAACCTTCTAAGCTGTTTGACTATTTTATGTAATACTATTTTATATGCCTTTGATTGTAGAAGCAACTTCAAAATATAAACACACAAATTTTGTTTTTTAATGAAAACTTATATACGAATTTTACGGTACATTTGTTGACATATTATTTTAAATAAAATATAAGAACTCTTTTAAAAGTAAAAAATTTACTTTACAAAGTGTATATTTAAATTCAGTGTCGGGTATCTTACAGTCGAGGTCTTCACTTGACGTTTATCCAACTTGTTTCGGCTTAACTCTTTTGCGGGTACGCTGCCCTTTTGTTCAGTTGACTGTAACGAATTCGAAATACGAAACTCGAAAAATGTTTGACTTTAGCCGCCGACTTTTGGGTAGCTACTGCTACTGCATTACACATACACACACATGTATGAATGTATGTATATGTACTTTGGCACAATTGTTCAATTAGTGGGAATTCACAGCTTATGTTGCACCATGCGCCATTTTGTGAGAACTTTGACATCCTCAAAAATGGATAAAAAGCGAACAAATGTCGATGCATTGCGTTATCCCCAGATCAAGTGATTTATGATCGTGCTTCTTGTGAATAGAACATGGAAATGCAGTTGGCTGCTCTTCCTCACCCCCTTCCTCTTCCTCTGCATCCCTCGTTGCCTTACTCGTAAAATGTTCGACTGATCTTTTTAAGATCGCTCACGAAACTGGAAAAAGTTTTATGATATGGCGGCTGTTCTGTTGCTGCTGCTGCTGCTGTTGAATTGGTGCTGTCTTAATTGGCACCCATAGGATTGCCCGAATTGTGCCCCTGGAGATACTTGGCCTGATACTGGCACTCTCTGACTATGTGACTCTCTCTGGCATGGCATGGCATTATCATTTCTGGCTGTCCAATCATCTCTACTTCTGCTTACAGCTGCGCCATTGTCATCGGTCGTCGTCGTCGTCTTCGGCTTCGTCGTAGGATGAACCATAAAACTTTATGGCACTCCGAAAAGTAACGTCTGTACGTTCGAAATTCAAAGTTTTTGTCCGCATCTCTTCATATTTTTTTCTTTCTCGGATCGGATTCTTCTCCTTTTTTCTGTCCAGCTGCTTTCGGTATGTCTCTATTAGTGACGACAATGCAAAAGATTATAAATTTTATACCATATCGGCATATGTATGTCTTTTATTCATTTATTGCTGTGAAAAAATGTTAATTCTTTCGTTATACTTTTATATATTTTTGACTTTTACATTTTTGTCCCTTCGCTCAACACATACACTGAAAAAAAGACCACTTTCTAAAGTCAAGACCATTCATCTTAAAAATGTTGTTCTTGAAATAAGAATTTTTTAAGACCAAATTACTAAAACTAAGAATATTAATCTTGAAAATCGTAAATTCTTAATATAAGAATAAAATTCTCAAATTTAAATATTTTGTTCTTAATATAAGACCATTCTAAGACCAAATTACTAAAACTAAGAATATTATTCTAAAAAAGGTTAAGTTCTTAATATAAGAATAAGAATCTTAGATCTTAGATCTTTTTCTCTTAAAATGAGAACAAAAATCTTAAAATTTTTTCTCTTCTTGAGACCAATAATTCACAACTGGTTCTGGCTTCTCAAAGATGACATTAGGCTTGGATCGCTGGTCAAGTCAGCACAACGGTACTGATGATAGAGATCGGCATCTCTTGAAACAACTGTATACCAAGTCATGCTCCTTGCCTTCTGCAAGTGTTTTGTGAGTTTTTGTTTGTTCTTTAGTGTCGACATCACCAGACCTCAAGTTAACTAAAAATTACTTTATTCTTCTTAAAATGTTAAGAAGCTTAATCTTAATTTGAGATTTTTTATCTTGAGTATTCAAAACTTTTTGGTCTTAAAATAAGAACACAGAATCTTAAAAAAATAATAAGTTTTATTTAATGTAATAAGATTTGTGGTCTTGAAAATATAAGAATTTATGGGTCTTAAAAATAAGAACTTGGTCTTAATTAAAATGTTCTTAGAATCAAGATGTGTTTTCTTAATTCAAGATTTTCATGTTCTCGACGCATTTTTTAGACCAATGTTCTTAGTTCTGAGACCAAAATCTTGATTTTAGATTCTTTTTTTTATCAGTGTATGTACATACATATGTACATACAGTTGACTCTTTGATTGTTTTGTTGCCTTGGCATTGACTGGAGACTCGAGTTTCGATTCATATACTATGTATTAATTGGCAGCATCGATAAATCGAAAAGCGAACATCGTAAATCAAACGAAGCGAGAAAGAAAAAAAAGATCTTGTTCATTTTTCATTTTCTCAATGATGAATGAAAAGAAACTTACGCAGCTTGATTGACTGATTGACTGAACTCATCAAGCACATCTGAAGTTTTAAGGCCGTAGAACGAAATTTGTTTAAAATCGAGCTCTTCCCTTTGAATATAATATTTGTGAATTTTAAGAATTTTTACAAAAATATAGCTATAATCATGTTTTTTTTTCATTGAACAAAGAATTAATATATCAACTTTCCAAATCACATTAAAATCGTTCTATTAGCTTACAAGTTATTGAAAATATTGCATTTAGTTCCAAATTGTTAAGCCATCCCACAAGACATTTTTGGGTTACTACTCCTTTGGTAACCCCATAATTTTCCTATGGCCATACTTCCCTGATTAGCCTCACAAAACTGTGCAAGAATATCGTCAGATTAAAAGTGCCTTAATTTAAATTTTAAACTACATTTTAAAATATTTTAAAATTGTATTTAATATATTATAATATCAAATTTTTGGCATATTTACGTATTTACTAAGTAAGTTTTACGTATACTTGTTTGTCTCAAAGTTAAGAAATAGTTCTCCTGGGAATAGATTTATATTTAAAAGTAAATTTGTGCAATTAGAAAGAGAGTTAGTTGCCCGTTTCAATCAAATTCAATAACGTGCAACACGCACACACTTTAAAATGAGCCCGCGACGGCAGTTTGCATTGGTGCAACAGAGCAAACAATAGTGTTGAGAGCCGCAATGGCGACGAAGGCGTTGACAAAACGAGACAGCAAAACGAGAAACTATTGACAGCTCTAAGTCTGCTTCTTTGTAGGTGGAGCGAATCAGCTGCTGCACTCATTGTGAATGCTGATTTTATACTTGTTTGTAGTTACACCATTGTGAATTCATATTCATATTAAACCCCAAAATTAAAAGAGTTCATATTTTGCTTTTGTTTTTTTTATTTTAATTCAAATAGCACATGGATTTTACATAAATTAATCGTAGCCATAATTTAACTAAAATATTAAATTACATGCATGTGTTGTTTATATTTTGATATGTAGGCATCTGTAATGTTTATTTAGATATATTTGTATAATTTATCGTGCACAAAAGTTGTTGTTGTTGCTGCTTTTTAATTTTTATTAACATTAAATTCAAATTACACTAGTAACTAACTAATTGTTATTACAGCTTTTAAGTAATAAACGTTAAAATTTGTTGTGATACATATTTACAAGTGTCTGTGTGTGTACGTGTGTGTGTGTCTGGGTGTGGAATCAAATTGCACCAAAGCTCAAAGTTTTCTTAATTTGAATTAATATTTGTATCATTATTATAATTTGTTGTTGTTTAAAGTCGGGGACGGCTATACAAATTATTTATGTATATATGTTAATATTGAATTTGCTTTTGATTTGTTTGCTTTTCTCACTTAAACACTAATTGTTGTTATGATTATTATAATTAAATCTTAAATTGTAAACATTATCTAGAACAAAAAACAAACATAATACATACAAGTGGACAAAATAAAATGTTACAAGCTAAATATCAAATAAAATAAAACATAGACTTTACACATTTATATCTTTTAAACTGGAACCTCGTCGATTGGTCGGGTGGGTGGGATGGGGGGCGAGGGGGAACGGGGGCTGCTGGCACTGTATCAGCGTCAAACGCCACGAATATACAATCACAAAAATTAACAACGTGCAATATTCAAAGGCGCCGCTGCACAGGCCACTCGACAAAACAGTCTGACTGTTGCCTAAAGTTAAAGTTGCCCCCCAATATCGAAAAGAACCGAAAATGTTCCCTAAGCCAAATCCACCGCCAGATCACTAGGACATGTTGCAAAGCTGGTGCTACCCTCCAGTTGCTGCATGTAGCTGCCACCGCTGTTATAGCTGGTTGCTGCTGTTGTTGCCTCGCTGTTGCCGTTGCCGTTGCCATTGCCTCCATAGTCATGTCACATTGAGAGCGTGCCCACGCCCACGGCCGCTGCGGACATTTGGGCGCTGTGCTGCTGCAGCTGATGGGAATGCGCAGCCGCCGCGGCCAGCGAATGACTGTGCGCGGCCAGATGCGGATGCAATCGCATGGCGGGTAAATTCATGGCCATGGGATTCATCGAGTGCAGCGTATGCTGCAAATGCAAGCCCGGCTCCAGTTTCGTCTTGGCATCCAACAGTTGACTGTAGTCCGTATGCTGCACGCCGCCCATCACATTTGGATCGCTGCCCTTCTTGTTCTGTTTGCGCTCCTTGGCCCGTCGATTCTGGAACCAGATCTTCACCTGACGCTCCGACAGCGACAGCGATTGCGCCAGCTCACTCTTGCGACGTATGGTTATATAGCGCGACGTGCAGTATTCCTTCTCCAGCTCCAGACGCTGAAAGTCGGTGTAAACCACGCGATATTTGTCCTTGGTGCGGGTTTTTCCTGTTGAAAGAGAAGCAAAAGTTAAGAATTTCATTAGTTTTAGTATTAATGTTGTACTCTTAATAATAAAATATTTTAAAAATATTTGTTATGATCACAAACATTACAAAAGGAATGCAAATTTTTAGAAAAACGATCATGCTTAAGACGATAACAAAATAATTGGTTTAAGATCATAACGATCATCTTATAGATCAGCGGTGGGCACGCAGTGGCTCCGGGAGCAGCGACTGCTCCCAACTATTTTTCTGCCAACTGTTGTAATTGTTATTGTTGTGCTCTCTAATTCAGATTTCGTGCCCACCGCTGTTATAGATGATAGAAAAATTGTCATCATGTTAATTTTTATTTCTACAAAAAATACTTTTTTTTTTATAAAACAAATTTAGACACATGCTGCAAGGAACATTTCTATCTTAAGAGTGTTGCTCAAAAACAATAATAAAAAAAAATATACATTGAAACTCATATAAGTACTTATTTTAAGAAGAATTATTTAGTTATTGTTTAAGTTTTCTTTAGCCGGGGAAACTCAAGAGCGTTTGTGCTGTTTTGTCGTCACATCAACTGTTGGGCATCCACGGCAATGGCTGAGTGACTGGCGTCAGTTGGACAAACATCTCAAGCCATCCTTATGTGCCCATCATCATCACCATGCTGATTATCATCTTCATGTTCAAGTTGCTCGTCATAACAGCCGACAATATTTGAATTAAGATAGGCCATAAAAAATGACAAATAAGGAAACAAAAAATGAGGCAAAAACGTTGCGGTAAACATCAAAATGCAATCTCTGGGCAATTATGGAGCATTTCTGGGTTTTTTGGGGGCGCCGCTAGAGACACCCCGAAAAGATACTTGTGACCTGACCAAATGGCGCTCGCTGCGCAATTAGTCAATCAAAATTCAAATACAAGACACAACGAGCTAAAGACAAGGCATGAAAAAGGCCACGGGATCATGTCATGCTATAGTTGTGTCTGCCTACGTGATAAACACATGAGAAAAATACTCTCTCAGATTGCGACTATCAGAACAAAATGAAATGCAAACATTAAGTTCATTTTTTTCTTTCGGTTTGGGATTTTGCTCTAATTTTTCTATGTAGCACTCCGAATGCGTTTGTAGACCACAATTAAAATTAAGCAAACACGCGAGTAAATAGACAAATATTTTCCCAGATGATAAGTTCAAGCGATATAGCAACAAGACCATGGCCAGAAGAGCAGCAAGCAGTAAGAAGTGTAGGTGTTAAAGACCTTAAGATCCTCTACACCTCGTATGATATATGGTTTTTCACGCTCTTTTGCTTTAATTCTCGAAATTATAATTAATGATCTATATTTTGTTTAACAATCTATAGATTAAACATTTTCTTAATTGATTTCGAGTTTAGTTGTGAAATTCTAGTTTATAGTCTTTAAGTAGGAACTGCCTAAAAGGTCTAAAACCGAAATGGTCTGTCGCTTTTGGCCTTATCTCTTGCGCTCGTATTTATTTTTTACACTTTTGTTTAGACGTGAATTTATTACGTTTCGCTTCGTTGTTGTCGTTGTCGTCATCGTTACCTGTTTACCTAGTTAAAGCCTCATTTTTTTCCGTTTTAATCTAAAATTCTACAGCTTTTCGTCGTCTTCGTCTCTGTGCCTAATAATAAATCTCAAATTTTCAGTCTTGTTGCAATTTTAGTGGGGGCTCTACATTTAAGATCTCGAAAATACTCTTAACTCGACTCGAGTCGAGTCGTCACTTTTGGCCCGCGCGTGTTCTTGGCTCACACTGCTGATAAGCGGGTGTTGTAGAAGCCATAATACAACTAATGCTGATAACCCAAAACTGTTTAGACAGACTTTAGATGGCAACGTTGGATTTGAGGAACTGCACAAATATTTGTCACCATTAAAAGGCAAAAAACATTAAGTCAAGAAATTAAATGAAAACAATCATCAAGTAGGATTTGCTTGTGTAAATTGAACAAAACACAAAAATAAGTATTATTCCATTTGGGACTATTTCGCAATCTTATGATAATACTGAATTCTTATATAAAACTAAAAGTTAAATAATAATATTCTTCGAATGATATTGTAAAGACTTGTAATAAGTCATATTTATTATAAAATTTCACTTCCAATTTCTCTTGTAACGTATCATCTTTCATTTGCATTTCTTTTTTCTTGGAAGAAAACTTTATTATAAGACATAGGTATATAAGTGAATTAATATCAACAAAACTTACAAAAAGTATATAAAATGTTGTTATATTCCTTTACAGATCCTTTCAAAATTTTATAAATATTCCACATCATATTTCCGTTTAAAGAACCATTTATAAATCACTTTACGCATTAGATCTTCTGCCCTTTAATCTGTGCATAATTTTTATCTGTTGCCACTTTCAGTTCAAATTTCTCACACCTGAACACGCTGAGTCAACAACGAACTGGCGCACAGTCTAAACTGGAACACAATGTGTTGTTGTTGTTATTGTTGTTAACGGCATTGGGGCTACGGTTCTATCTGACCTTCACGGCCATAACCATATAATCCAATAAATTGTGTATACCATATATAAAACTATAAAGTTACTAACCCGTACTGAGTGTTTTATTATCTGCACACAAAATAAATACGCACACTTTATGTGGACCAAGTAAAGTTGTCTAACTGAGAATTCTAGACAAACAGACACAGATCCGCTTAGAGAGATCTTCTTCGTAAGATATATAAGATAAGATATAACCAACTCATAACTCAACTCAATAGCCCAGAAACACCCAAAAATTTAATACGAACAAAAAACTAAAGTCATTTTTGCAAACAACTAAAAAAAACAAAAGAAAAAGAAAGAGTTGAGTAAACTTTTAGATATCTAAAGGTTTTTCTTGTACCTATACTATATATCTTTTACTTATTATATGTATATAAGTATATATATTCAGACATGTGCCTCATTTTTTTGTGGAAAAAAGGTGTGATATTTTTTATGGCTTTGTCAGTCGGGGAAGTTTTAAGGTAAGTGCGTAACAGTAAATTTATATAAATTAATCTACTTTTACTTTCTGCTTATTCAACTCCATTAAATGTGGCAATGATTTGTAATTGTAAATTGAACTGGGCCTATAAATGAGTTCTCCTATATCGCACCATAATGATGGATTAGTTGACATTACATTATCATCGTTTACAGTTCTTGTTGTTGCACGATAGTTGAGCTATCAATTGCATACGCATAAGGCGGCGGCATAGTTCAAATGCACGCACTCCCTAATCCCAGTTGAGGTCTATATCAACAATAAGAACTCCGACTCCAAGTTGGAATCAGAGTCGGGAGTTGTGCTCCGTTAACCTGAAGTTGCAGGGCTTTGCAACGGCTTCTCCGATAAGCTTTAATAGCTGTTTGTCCCGTATCGAGTGTGATACATTGTCGATATACATTCGAGCTGGCCAACTTGATTGAGCTTTGTATAATGATGGCACTTTCATTCATACACACATATGTATAATTATGAAAACACTGCGACAAAATAGATGGTACATTTTAATAATAATTTATTAAAATTATTTCATTGAATTTCGGAACTCCTTTAAATTTCTTTTTGTTACTTATTTACAGATAATTATATCTTTTTCTCTTTAAACTCACATTTTTATGCCTTTAACTAATTTATTAACAATTTGCAATCAAGGACTTTGAACCCCATTTTGTGGACTATATACTTAAATAATAATATATATTTAAGTAAAGCACTTGCTACTGTTATTGCTGACCTTATCAACAACATACTAATATATTACAGTGTAATAATTCTCAAACAATCGAATGGTTTATGAGCGTGTATCTGTATCTATCTACTCGTGTTTGTATCTCGTTCTGTGGCTATTTGCCGACAAAGAAAATAGTGTAAATAGCAAATGCCAATAGTTGGTAGGCTTTAAGATTTTATAGCCCCCGAGATTATGTAACATATATTTATATTCAATTGATTGTTTTTTTTATTTAACTAGAGAGACGCTCAGCAAACAGACATAAATTGGAGCAAAGTTAAAGCCATAAATGATTGTTAACTGACAATTTGGGTTATAAATTTAAAAAATGTATATTATTTATATAGGTAAATGTAATGTTAAATTACAAAATATATATCTATATAAAAATATAATAATTCAAGCAGCTGTTGCAGTTAAAGATGCTGCCACCGGACCATGGAATCATGAGATTGCGGCAATTATGCGTTCAGTTCCCAGCGGGCAAATCACGACCCAAGGACACTTACAGTTACAGACAACTGTTAACTGTTGCGGTTAGTTACGGCCAGTTGTCATTTGGTGGTGGCTTCGTGGTTGCCCACTGACAGCGTGTTAATGTGGGCTGTGTTGTGCCCCCTGCTGTGGGTTAATTTGTCACTTGCATGCCGCATAAGAACTCAACATCTTTATCTGTGTATCTGGCTGCGGGCATTGCCCAAACATGATGACAAAATAAGTAGAGCGGTCGTGGAACAAACCAGATGAGCAAATCTATTGGGAGACATTTGTTACCTGCAACCTTTTGTCTCTCTCTTTCTATCTCTCACTATTCCTTTCACATTTTCTCTTACTCTCTATTTAAATTTGGATATTAAAGCTGCTGTCTGGGTCAAAAGTTTCCTCACAGACTACCTCCCCTCCCTGCCAATACCACAGCTCGCTCAGCAGCAATTTCAGTTATTGCACCCCTGGGACGTAGACCAACACTGGCAGCAGCAGCAGCAGCCAACTTGACATTTCAACACTCAACAATTTGTTCTGAGCCAAGCTTAAAGTTGAACCGCAAATATTTTTTTGTGTTTCTGCTTTTATTTTTGCCAACTTGTGGGCGGGCGATGGTGAAAAGCAGGCAGCATCATAAATGTAGCAAAAGAAGAGACAACAACAACAACAGCAACAACAACAACAACAACAGTGACTACTGGCAGCTCTCACCACCCAAGCGACAATATAACAATAACATTTATTTGGCATTTTGCTGCTGCTTTAGATGCTGTTATATCGTAAATATTAGCTCAAATTACATCATAAAATCATTTGATTCGATTTGACGTTTATTTTATTTTCCTTTTTTCTCCTTTTTTGGCCCTTTGCCTTTTGCATCCCGTTTACATGGAGCTTGCAAAATTTACTACCTTTGCGGCAGGATCTTGGTTAAAAGGGTAAATCAATGCATGTTGGCTGGAAAGGAATTCCTATTGGGTACTTTATAAGTCACTAAAAAGCGACATTGTTATAAATTTTTAGAAAGAAGTAAGACGAATAGATTTATAAGACAAAAGCCTTTAAACGTAAACTACGCTTACTGTGATTAATCAAGTATTTATATGAAATCTAAATTAAGAGAAAATGAATTGATATTGAAAGAATTTTCAAAAAATCTTTAAAATTTAACCGTTTTGGTAATTTATATATTTCCAAAGCCGACGGCAAAGATCGTGTCAAATATAATTTAAGTTCTTTAAATCAAACTTTTCTAAACTTTCAAAAATATATCTTTCTGTAGTTCTTATAACAATTTGGTTTTCGGTACCTTTAAGTATATCTTTTTTAGTTGCTCAAACCGAATCTGACATTTAAAAATGTTGTAACTAAAAATCGACTGTACAACTAATTTTATTTCTTCTCTCTAGTTTGCATCTACAGTCGAACTTCCCTAACTCGAACTTCCCTAACTCGAAGTCTCTCTAACTCGAACTTTTTTTGTGGATAATGGTGATTCGAGTTAGGGAAGTTCGACTGTATTTCGAAGTCATTATAACTTAGCTCGACTATAATATAACTAGTTTGATCTATGCTCTCTCTCTTCATCTTCATCTCTTCTTAAAGTTAGAAAATTAGATCAGCTGTATAAAATTCATAAAGCGTAATTAAAGCCTATGGCGGTTGTCAATAAATAACTCTTTCGCTTACACACACACTCACACATATACACTCCCATGCGTGTGCACACGCGAGAGAGAAATTCAAAATGGCGGACATCAAAGTGGAAGCATGCGACATGGAAACGCTTTATGAGTGCATGTCATGAATATACACACATCCATATGCAAAAGTACAACGCCTCCCAGTAGACATCCCCTACCCCCTAGCCCGTCATCTCCGCATCCGCTTGCCTCATTCCATCTCTCTCTCCCTCCCTCCCATAGCATTGTGGAGCCAAGCCGCGCCCTGGCACGCAGCATTATAAATGCCAAAGAAGGAAAGGCAAAAATATTATCAGATCGCGTGCAGCGGCACAAACGAATGCCGCCTGTACGTGCCGCAGCCAAATGTGGCACGCAAGCCCAAAGACGCGAAGGGGCGGAGCTGCAACTGCAGCAGACGATGTGAAATGTGGCCATATAGCAATGGACGCGGATGGAGACGTGGCCAACACGCCATTGGCAGCAAACGGTTTCGAGCCACATTTTATGGATGAACGACAAACAGGGGAGGGGGGAGAGAGTTTAGAAAATGGCAGCCGTTGGCCAGAATTAAACAGTGAGCGACCGCGTCCAAATCCAACTACGACTTCGATCCAAGCCCAAGTCGCCATTAAAGTCATAAATTGTCAGGCGGGTAAAAATTATTTTCAAATTTGCGTTAATTATTTCGAATGCGCAGCTGGCATGCAATAAACATTTACAACCATGCGCTATATGTATATGTATGTAGATACGATATAAGATATATATAGTATGTATGTATATTTATGCGATACGATATACGACTTGAGCTTATTTATGAGCGGCACATGCAAGCCAAAAACAAAAAAAAACAAAACGAACAACGAAATTTTATAAAAAGTAACAGAATAAGAAATGAAATTAGCCAAAGAAAATTGAGAAAAGATCTTAGGATTGGGATGCGTACCACCTGCTTCCAGTAAATCATTAAAGTCCTCTAAATTGGGCGTGCTGCATAGTTCTGTGAGGAATGAAAGTTAAGATTTGTTTCATTTACAGATGGGATATAAATTGAACAGTCAGTTAGTTAGATTAATAAAGTTGTAGATTAACTTTTAGAATAATCAATCTTATTCAATTCAAATAAAATTTGATATATTCAAGAACTGTTCTATCAAAGATTCGTTCCATTAAAAGCAAATACTAAAAAGGAATCGTATAGAATTTATTTAACCAATCAACTGGATGGTTTCACTTGCCCACAACAATTGTTTACCCAACAGCAGCTGTTGGGGGTTGAGTATACTAAATATTATAAGCCAGGCCAACACATTATTGATAATTTGCGCATCATAAAAATATTAAACAATAAATTTTGCACTGTGCTCAGTGTGTATGCTCCTTGGCCGGGTGTGAACTATAAATTGTCTTTCTACTCGCTGCACTGTCTTTCTCTTTGCCCGTTGCCTTATCTCAGTAGGTTAAACTCTGCGGGTCAACGTGCAACAATATTTGAATAATCTTTGAGACCAGGCACTGAGCAAACAAACTGCGCCACAGATGCAACTTGGCTGCAACGGACGACGGACAGCCAATTTAGATATGGAAACAGTTTATATGTGCAGCGCGTTGAACTTGACTAAAGTGTGACGAGTAATGAGTAACGAGTAGCGAGTGGTCATTAATTAATGAGCAACTAAACGAGCGTCAAATCACAAAACAAATCCCAGCTAATAATCATCATAATTAAAGTGGCATAAAAATCAGAATATTGCTACCATATACAATATTCATTGTTATGGTTGGGGTATTTATAAATATATGGCAATATATATTGTTGACTTTGCTACTGTAGCTGCTGAATGAAATGAAACATTTAATTTAGTTTTTTATAATTATTGCTACTTTATTGTATTGTTAAGCGATTAACGGCATTGCGCTCACAATATATATATACATGAGGTAGTAAATGGTCTATGGGACCAGTTGGACTGCAAATCTTGGCCATAAAAAGAACGGTGGCAAACGTTTTCACATCGTACGCATTTCATAAGAAACGTGTCCACAATAAGCTTGACACGTTTCCCGCAAAATCAGTTAGTCAGTCACTCACTCAGTCAGTCAGTCAGTCAGTCAATCAGTGGACTTATGCCTGAGATATAAAAAGAGCTGATATTTTGTTTATACACGCAAAATATTTGCCCGTACAACGTGTCGTATGAGCGATTTTGATTGACAATCGGATTTTAACGTCGTTGGCGGGGCTTAAAAGACAAGTGCAAGTGCCAAACGTATTTTAGTTTATGGCGAAAGGAAATGGCTCTGCTCGACACATTAATTTTAATTTTAGAACTGAAATTGTATTTTCTACACTTTTTTTGTTTTGGTTTTTTTTTACCGATTAGCTGATAAACGTATAAACAATTGGAAAAGCCCATTAATAGGAATGTTAATTCTGTTTGAAAGCTCAAGTAATGTACAATTTGAAAGTTGATAGAAATATTTTCAATACATAAATGAAGAATACATAATGAAGAAACCTTAGATCAATTATTTTTAAGCCGTAAACAATTAAAAAAGTCGAATAAGAATAAGTTTTGAAAGCTTTTTCAAGTACAAAAGTTGCTGGTAAAGCTCCCGCTTAAGATTAATCGGTAAATATAGTTTTCGTTGACTTCTTTCATTACTTGAAATTCGTCCAGCTCCCAAATACACGGCGCCTCATCGAACAACCAAAACTGAATGTATTTGTACACATTGTAACACCTTATAGAGTATATATACATGTGTATTTGGTATGGTAAGGGCTTTGGAGTAACAAATTTCTGTTATTACCAATATCAATGCCAATACAAATAACAGCGCACACATTTTATTTAAACAACTAAGTCCAAAGTAAATCGATGGGACACACACAACTCATGTCAGGGGCCTCCAGAGTGAGAGTGAGAGAGAGAAAGGAAGAGAGAGGGGAAGTGCGAGAAAGAGACTGTGCTAATCCTGGCATGTCAATCATGGTACCATTTGTCAGACGCAATGTCGCTATGCCCGGCTAGATGATGAACTGGGCTAATCAACAAACGGACTTCATTTTGACACATGCCCCGGGACAGGCAATGTTAACTCTCGACTGCCTTCGACTGCTGACGGCAACGTCGCACAAAAACCAAATATTGATAGCACTGATAACGATCGACATCAACAGCGACAGCGACATCGACGAGAACGGAGCTCTGACTGCACCACCACCTTAGTGGCCATTTTTAATGGCTTATCATGCAACACACATACTCATAACAACATATATATATGTACATATGTATCTATATGTGTATCAAACTAGGAGTAGTATCATATTTTCAAATTGGAGTTGGTTTTTTCTTTCTTTTTTGGGGCCAGACATTGGGGCAACTCAAATCTATGCTGACTATAGTAGATAGATAGTTTTCCCTCGATGTGCGCGATATACACATATATAAATTTTGTGCTTATTGACATATTAAATCTCAATGTGTCATGTGGCATTATGTTTTGAGCCCACCTTCATTCACCTCACACGGAATAATTGCTTTGCTGTTGCTGTTTCTAACTCAACCAAATCCCCAATTTTGATTTATCAGTGTGAGTTGCTGTTTCTTCCTGCAACGTTCTCGTTAAATTTATTTCTTTTTTTTAATAATGATTGCAAAGATTTGGCCATAAATGTCGCTATTTAGTTTTTATTGGAAGTAATACTAATTTTTATTGGTTTATTGGCTATATTGTTTTAATCAATACGCAGGGCGGCGCTGTTATCAGCCATAACCAGGCTATGGACTAGAGATAACACACACGTTTTGATACTCGTATCACCCAAAAAATTATTGGAACAACATAGAAACCCCGGTTCCATAGACGGGCCATTGACAGGCAGGCGGACGTTCATTTCACAAAGGTGGCCTATTCTACCTCCCTTCCCGCTTCCCTTCCCGTTCCCGTGACTCCCCCTCTTATTTGCTGTGTGGCTAATCTAATCGCGAAAACCCCGCCACAGGCGTTGAAACAAAAGTACAAGCAACAATAACAATTGTTGAAGAACTTTTATTGCCACACCCAATACCTCAATACTCAGTACTCAATAGCTGGGTGGATATGCCGAGTTTCCAGTGAAATGAGACCCCAACACGTACGCCCCACAAATGTAATCAAAAAACCAAAAAAAAAAAACTAAAATAAATAATTGCACCGAAATCGCGTAAGTGAATTCATTAAATGAACACGGTTCTATGGAGTTTCCATGGCGCCAAAACTGCAACTCAGTTGAATTGTTGTTTATTATTATTTATAAGAATAATAAATAAAATGCATAATCTTAATTTGTCGTCTTGACCCGTTGAAGGATTAAAGTGAACAACGGCAGGGCAATAAACGTTAATTGCATACCAACAGATTTTATGGGCTTAATGGATATCGTCGATATCGAACGTCGTCAACTTGAAACGTTGCCTGGGGTCATAAATTGTGAGCGCTTGCGCACGTGTTTTAGTGTGAGTGTATTTACTTGTTGGCATTTAAATGCAAGTGTGTGTGTGTGTGTGTACATTAAATGTGTCAGTGTGTGCATATGAATGCATTGACATTTACATTGCAGTACATGTTAATGCTGTGTGTTGTTGTCGCTCTGAATGAAGAGAAAAAGAGCTTGGATCAAAGCAAAAGTGTGACAAGAGAGCCAAGCACAAAGATGGCCGACCCGAATAGAGGCAGCCTTGAGCTTTTGACATTTGATCAAAGAGCGAACACTGCCAGACAAAAGGTAAGAGAATGAAAGTGCATTGTAATGAAAAAAGAAACGAATGTGACAAAAAGAAGAAAACAAGAACAATGACTCAATTCAACACGATTCGTAATTAGAATGACTCTTGCATATCTAAAAGGTCTTTATTTACTTTTAAAATTCAATTGATTCGCGTCGATGCATTTGACGGGTTAACTTATTAAAAACACTTCTCACACCGCTAATTAATGTGAGAGAGCAGTCGATGCCGTTCTTGACTTTGTTTCTATTTGCGTATTTCGTTAGAAACTGAAGAAATGATCAACCCTATTGAATTTTTATAGTAAAATTGATTTACGACACTAAATTAGTCAACATAGTCGACAAGCTGCGGTATGCGACTGCTGAGCCTGGGGTATAAATCAAGGCAGTGTGCCAGCTCCATTTCCAGCTCCATTTCCAGCTCCAGGGCCGTAAACCGAAGACAAACATTTGATTTTTATGAGCTAATGGCCCTTGGGTCGACTGAATGCAAGCAAATTGCTTATTGTTAGTTATAAAATTATGTTTCTTTTTTCTTTTTTTTTTAAAGCGCGAACAGCACGAGCTTTGACCAAATGCTGAACAGAAAACAATGCAGGGACTGTGCTCGCGGATGGGGGATAAACCCAACAAAGGTGACTAAATTCGATTGAATTTAACCAAAACCATGGTGAACTTAATAGGGTGAATTTATGAGAGCGAGCGCTCTGTCTCTCTTTTTTTCTCTCTAATTTCAGAGGTGAGACTTTTGGTGTGCTATGATCGAATAAGAAGACAAAACAAAGTCGGATATCTTCTCAACTCCTTGCACTCAGCTTGAGCATTAATTTTTGATACACTTTCCATTATTAGTTATAAAATTATGTTTCTTTTTCTTTTTATTTAAAGCGCGAACAGCACGAGCTTTGACCAAATGCTGAACAGAAAACAATGCAGGGACTGTGCTCGCGGATGCGGGATAAACCCTACAAAGGTGACTAAATTCGATTGAATTCAACCAAAACTATGGTGAACTTAATGAGGTGAAGTTATGAGAGCGAACGCGCTCTCTCTCTACCTCTATTTTAAGAGGTGAGACTTTCAATGATCGAATAAGAAAACAAAACAAAGTAGAATATCTTCTCAACTCTTTGCACTCAGCTTGAGCATAATTTTTGATACGCTTTTCATCTCATGCGCTCACCTCAAAGTGATCCGTTAGTCAAAGCACAACTAATGGAAATACCATGTTTATACGACAGTTTTAGTCGGTTTAACAGAAATCGAGTTAAGTTAATGCGAAGTGTAATTTTCTCTAAGCTTACTATTTAGACTCCTTAATTTTCACTAAGTTAGTTTAAGTTGAAGAACATAACTGTCAGCTTTAAACCAGGTTTAGATGCCTTATAAACTTGGTAGTTGGCATTTTTTTAGATGTATGTATGCTTGTAAATGAGGAGGAGGAAACTCACCAGGTTGCGGTTGCGCTGGATACGATGGCTTCTTCATCCAATCGTAATATTGAGCCTTGGCTGGCGATGTGCGATGATTGTTGTTAGCCGTGACGCTGTTGTTGTTGTTATTATTATTGTTGTGTGTCGAGGGGCTGTTGTTGTTGTTGTTGTTGTTGCTGGCCGCTGCGCTTAGATGGTGGGTCAAGTGATGCGGCGACGAGGCGGACGTGGGTGCACCAGGACTCGAAATCTCGCTGCCCGAAACGGTAATCGGTGGCGATGGCAATCCCTCGGCAATGTGTTGTTGTTGCTGCTGCTGCTGGACCTGGGACACGGTGTCGCCACCAATGCTGCCACTTGTCTCGTTCGCCACCGAGGGGCCGCCGACGGGCGCCGAGCTGCTGCTGCCGGAGCTGGCCGAGCTGGTGGAGCCGCCGCTGGGCAGGCCGCTGTTGATGTGGGCGTGATGCTGGTGATGCTGGTGCATCAACTGGTGCGCCGACGTGGGCACATTCTGCCCAAAGTTGTCGCCGGCCGCCGAGCTGGAGGCGGGCGAATGCCACTCGCCGGCGCTCGCTGCCGCGGCCGAGTGGAACATGTGATGGGGATTGTAGTACATCTGGTGGGCGGCCGCCGCATGGTGGGCGGCGGTGGCGTGCGGGGAATCCACGTCGCCCAGGAACTGATGATTCGGTGTGGTGTGATAGTTGGGCGTCCAGTTCCAGGGCTGGCCAGCGGCGGCTGCCGAGGCATAGGCCAAATTGGCGGCGCTGTGTTTCTGCGCGTACGGCAGTGTATTATAGTAGTGGGATACCATTTTGTGAATCCGCTCCTGATCTCTTCTTTGAGGTTATGGATTATTAACAAAACTGTATATATTGTGTATATTGTTTATTGCTTAGCTCTCCTGCACTTTGTGTTGTGATCTGTTGTCTATGGATCAATTTTGTATGGTTTATTTGCACATTTTGTGAGCTTTACTTGAAATTCGCTTTCAACTCGTTCAATTTTTGCGCTCCTTTTTGTGCGCTCTTTTGCTCACTCACTTGTTGAGTTTGTATTGGTGTCTCTGCGATCTATCGATTACACACTGATCGCATAATCGTCAAATGTGTTTTTTAGTATTTTATTATATTGCAATTGTATCGAATCCAAGCACGCGTTATTTAAACAGATTTTAGTGTTGATGTGCGTTTTTATTTTCAACTGCCGTTGCGTTTGGCCTGTTACGACGTTAACCGCAGTCGAGTACGTACTGAAAGCAACGAGCGTCGCACTGATAAACAAACCAAAAAAAAGAAGCCGAGGCACCACAACAACACTCATTGCTTGCAACGAAGTCGACAGCAGCAGTCTAACCGGTTGTCTCGCTCACACACACGCAGTCGACCGTAGCGTTTGCATTTTTTAACCCTCATCGCAAGCCCATTTCCGTTGAGTTTGAAATTCAAGATGGCTTATGTTTTAGTGCTTGCTCTTTCCATGCTGTTGCCATCTCGCTCGCATACGTCATGGCTGGCAGGTAGCTCCGCCCTCCACGATGTGTGCCTGGGCAGGTACCATTTCAACGCTTAGATGGTGGGAAGACAGAGAGACAGACCCCTTTTCCTTTATGACTGCTTCGATTTGTACTATAAACTACGATTGCCGTTGGCTGTCCCTAATTAAGTAATTTCATACGAGTATGCATTATGCAATTAGTGGCTGTAAAATCATGTTTGTAATGCCATAACTACGGATTTCATTTATTGTACCTTTGTACATTTGTACATTCATTCAGCTTTTGGCATTTTCCAAGCACCAATCAACGATTTAATGTACACATTTCTGATTTGTATTATAAGCCATCATTGTTCCTCCATTAATTTCCAGAGAAATTGTAGTTTTCGTATAAGTATTAGAATAATTATATCATAAGTGATGTAACACCTTATAAAAACCTATTAAAAATGTATCAAAAATCATAGAATAAAGTTAATTTATTGTTAATAATATGTGATTAAATGAGTAAAAACTAGTCTGAAACAATCGAAAATTTCGGGAAGTATCTTAACTAAATGTAACGGATATATCTTCAAATTTTGAAGTTACTTTCATCGATTGAGTAATCCGTTACAATTGATTTTCTCGGAACTCCAGGATGGATTAGTTAAAAAGCAAATTCATTGATTATTTGAACCCGAAAATGTTGCTAATGCCATAAAATTTCATGTTCGCTGCATTTTAAAAAGCACGTTGAACGGTGAGTGCGAATAATTAGAAATGCATTCAGGTGACACAATGGAAAATTTCACACAGACAACCAGGGAAAATCAAGAGATCGACAGTTGTTATTTGATGGCCATGGCAGCAGTTGTTGGCAGTTGGCCTCGCAGGCCAACACTTAAAATTCACTTATTAACGCGGAGGACCTTTAAAATATTTGAGCTGCCTCGATCGTGGGATGGCGATGGTGATGGATCTGGCGTGCTCTCTAAACAAAAAACCCCTTAATGCCCAAAACAAAACATTGTAAAACAATTGAAAGGCAGCACAAAAGTTTTATGATCGCGCGAACTCAAACGCGATCGCGATCACGATCACGACCTAGAGCAGCAGTCGAAAGGACACCAAACAAGGCCTGAAAATGCTGGCCATAAACTTCGCACAACAATTAACCATTTTTCCTTGGTTTTCTCGTCTTGGTCTTTTTCTTATTTTTTTTTCGTAAAGCGACAACAATTCAAGGGAATTCGCTGTGCAGGCAAGGGTAGGCCATTTTTTGGTCCAGACAGCGGGTAAGTCATGCAATAGGGCATAATGTTTACCTGGAAGTCATTAGGGGCGCAAGATGCTCGTGCCTTGCAGCAGAAGACCAAAAACAGGCGACAAGATTCTCTTAAAACAAAACCAAACCAAACCGTTAATAATAAAAATCGAAGCCCTTCTAATGCATCTTTGGCTATCGCATTATGAGTCACACAACTCATAAATTAGAATATGACCATACTATAAACATCAACAACAACTTATAACAATAACAAAAAAAACGAAAAAAAATCGAAAATTTTAAAATGCAATTATGTTAATAAATCCATAAAGAAAGCACAGCGCCACAAGCCATAAAGCAGCCTCAAAACTCAAACTCAAGCGGCAATTAGGCCGAGCGAGAGAGCCGTGATACGGATGGCCACCGACCATATACGAGCCCCAATCCCAGATATATATGTACCTATACCTTTTGCCGTCGCCAGACCAAAAGAAAAAAAAAAACAACTAAAAGCTGACGCGATGTTTGATTGGATTGTCGAGTTTTTGTCGCGCGGCGTCGCGTCGCTTGTCGGTTAATTTAAGGTTGAAAAGTTTTATAGCCATGACTCCCATCAAGTGGGCACCGATCGCCGCTCCTCCAATCTCCTGTCCCCGCAACGGACAAGTGCATTTTGCGTTGTGCACACCTTTATGGGTGCCGCGGCAAGAGCGATAAAATATCTTTGTCAATAAAACAAATTAAAATTTTTGCTTTTGCGGCAAAATAATTAACGAAAAACCCGAAATTTATTTTTGGATTGAAACATTTGCAAATATCAGCATAATGAATCAGGTTTTTTTTTAAACTTAAAAAAATCAATAAGCTGTTGTTACTCGACATTGTAAGTATTTTGACAATAAATCGGAAATTTAAATTTTTGCTTCTAAAATCTATGTACATACTTTTTGCTTAATGCTAAAAAATTATAAATATTTTTTGATTTTAATATTGAAAACTCCTTTTATGCTTGAAAAGCTAGCCTATCTAAGCTAGTTTCTAGATGTCTTACCGACATAATATGATTTTTCTAATATTACATTATATATGTATGTATATTAGCCAGAAAAACTATGCGTACACACTTTTTTTTGCTATTGTAAGTCAAGTCATCATAGTAAAAAAAATTTATTTGGAAAGGTCGTTTAAATTCCGTTTGAATGATAAAAGAATTTCCTTAACCCATTAAACGCCCATTAAAAAATTCTAATTTTTTGAACGTCTACTTTTTAAACTTTTATTCTCGATCTTTTAAAAAAAATATTTTGATGCAAATAATTCTTGAAAGAATTTTAAGAGCAACTGCAAAAAAAAATTTTAAAAATACATAAATAAATAAATAAAGTATTTTTTTTAAACAATTTTGAAATTGCTAAAAAGACACCTTTTGTGTGAAAAGTAGGAAAAATGGGTTAAAATAGTCGAGTGTACATTTAACACAGGACAGCTTTCCACAATTTCATCATCAATGACAGTGAGTCAGTCAGGCAGTCAGACAACAAGAAGTTTTATAGATATAGTAGTTAGTCAACAAGAAAAGTTTTATATAGAGAGATTAACTTTTAATTTTTTTTTCAATGCTCGATGAAGGTTATCCTTCATCTCTATTTGTCTTTTCAATTATATAATTTCTTAACAAGTCCATTCTTACATTTTCCTTATTTGTATTTCATTATTATTAAAAACACAAAGCCAGCATGGATTTCTTTTTAGATACTGTTTGATTTTATTTTCACAATTTACAGCATTGGGAATTTAATTCCTAAATTAAAATTACATGTTATTTATAGAGTTTTGATTTTCAAAAAAATTGTTTAATTGCTCAACTCATATCGATAGTAAGTAGTAGTATATAAAATTATTTAAATACAGATGTCCGAAAATAGATAAATTAACAAATTTTTGTATATCTATTTCTATGGGTAGCAGTAGGAAAACAAGTTAAAAGAGTACGCAATGGTTTGACTTAAAATCAAATTAAATACAAAAGGAATTCTATCTTTAAGATCGTTCATTTGGTGCTCCGAAAACGAAGTGACATGCAACAAAAATAAAAGCAATCCAAAAGGAGTCATAAGAGACCGCGGTACAAATAGTGTTTGCTCAATTAAAAAGCAGCAAGAAAGCGCATCGATTTCAAAAATAGTGTATCAAAAATATATATATATTCAGAAGTATGTATGTATAATTCCGATTGTCTATAGTACTTTTCGGCTGTTAATTATCTTCAGTTTACTGCATTTGATGATGATATAAACAAGGCTACAGATACCACTGTTAATGTCTAAGCACTTAGATGTCTATATATGTCTATTTATATATGTACACAGGAGCCAATTGCTCATGGTTTATTCATACTACGCCGATCCCAGCACCTCGTTCAGTATCATTTCTCGGGTCATTAGCTGGCCATTGTTCACCCTCGTCCGGGATCGACTTCGACTCAATTGGGCGCGACGCTCGGCACCCGCGGGTCGTTGGCGACGCGGTTGACGAGTTCGTTGGCCGAAGACGGAGCCCGTATGTAAAGCCTCCAGCAGACTGTCCATGACACCCTCCTGCGCCTGGGCGGCATCCATGTCCACCACAGCCATCTTGTTGCGCTGTTGTCGCTCCATTTGCTCACGCTGCGATTGCTCGCGTGCCTCCTGCATTCGTCGCTTCTTCTCCAGCTCCTCACGCACGCGCACATTGTCGTTGTGTGCCGACTTGAAGGCATCCTTAAACGTCTTGATATCCGCAAAGAACTCCTCCATGGTGTACTTACTGGGATCGAAGGCATAATACTCGCTCAGATCCTTGAACAGCTTCTCCATTTGCACCTGCATTTTACCTGTAAATATATTAATTGTTAGTCGACTTCAACTTTGCTTAAGTATGTCCCTAAATATACCCTAAATGAATATATAATACTCGGAATACCAGAGTTTGGAAAATATAAACTAGGAACACATAAGCAAAAAAATATACAGAAGATTTTATAATTGGAAAATAATAATGGAAAACCAAAATTAAAAAAAAATTAATTTAAAAAAAACACAATTTTAATATTTTGGTTTAGTATAATGAATTTTCTGCAAAAGTATTCGCAAAATAAAAGGAAAATGAATCCGGCAAAAGATAAATATTTTTTAAAATTAATAACTTCTTTACCCATTTTAGATAACCTATTTTATAAGTCCATTCTAATAATCCTTTTCTTAGTTTTTTCGTCTGTTCTTAACCCTTTACTTCTAAGGAAAATATTCGGAATTCTGAATTTAACAAAAATAAATTAGAAAAAAACAAATATTTTAATATTTTGGTTTAGTTTCATGACTATTCTGCAAAAGTATTCGCAAAATAAAATGAAAATTAAAACGGTGAAAGATAAATCAAAGATCTATTTTTAAAATTAATAATTTCTTTACCTATTCCAAATTACCTATTTTTTTAATCCATATTCTGTTTACCTAATAATCCTTTTCTTAGTTTTTTCGTCTGTTCTTAGTTCTGTACTTCTAATGAACATATTCGGGATTCGAATGAGGTACGCTTCTCATGACTTACCCAGCACATCAACCTGCTGGCGACAGTCGACGGCAAACTTGCCCATCACTTCGCTGAACTTGTCATCATCGCACTGCGGCACTTTGTTGTTCTGCAGATCCGTTTCCAGATTCTTGACTGCCGAGTTCATTTGACGCATGGCCTTCTGTATGGCATCCATGTTGACTCGCGACGCTTTGTCCACGTGCGACAAGTCATCGTAGAAATTGAGCGCATCGGGAAACTTCTTCTCCACCAGCTCGACCAGGTAGTGAAGCAACGTCTGCTTGTTTTCCGTATCCTTGGTGTTTGTCAATTTGGTCAGATACGAAATCTCAAAGCCAAAGGCGGCCTCGTTCTTGGAGCCCGTGTTCATGTAGTTGCCCAGCAGTAGAATAATCTCAAGAATCCTTGAGAACTTTGTGCTGTTGCGTATCTCCTCACAGGCGGCTGTGCCGGCCACAATATCCGGTTTGATATCCTGCACCATGTCTGCGTACGTCAGCTTGAAGTTCAGATTGTGCAGACGTGGCGACAAGCGTTTGATTTCACCTGGAAGATGAGCGAAGTTTATTTGATTCTACTGTCATTTCTTTACTTCTATTTACTCACCAATGGTAGCTGCAAACTGTTCAATTGGCGGCAACGGTTCACCCTTCGCCTTGATCTCTTGAAGACGCTTGAGCTGCTCTGGCGGCGGCAGGTATTGAATCAGGTTCTGCAGTATGTTGGAGGACAGAATGGCGGTATCACAGCGCAGCAGGCAAATCTTGATTTGCTCATAGGACAGATGCTTCAGTGAGCCGCCCAGCAGAATGGACAGATTTTGTGCCGACTTGCCGTCCAGGACGCGCAAGTCAATGGTTTTCTTGGCCAGCGTTGTTGGCTTATCCACCGAATCCTTTTGCTCCTTTTTCACGGGCTTTGATGAGAATTTGACAGCGAGTTCTTGTAGGAAATCATCGGAAGCTAGCTTATCCTCCTGGCACTTTACCCAGAACGCATTCTCTGACATCTTGGCCGGCACAATGGCCTTCCAGTTGGCGCGCTTCATGGGATTCTTTGTCTCCCATTTCTTCTTGGGCTTTAGTCCATGCGGCAGCACCGGAGCCATGGGCATCATCATCATAGGAGGCGGTGGCGGGCCACCCGGCCGGATCATGCCAGGCATTGGAGGCGGCGGCGGGCCACCGCCCATGCCGGGCATTGGCGGCGGTGGGGGCGGTCGTGGACCACCCGCCATGCCGGGCATAGGTGGAGGTGGTGGCGGTCGTGGTCCTGCCATACCTGGCATGGGTGGAGGTGGCGGGGGCATGGCTCCTCCGGCACCTGGCGGTGGCGGGGGCATGGGTATATTGATTTTGGGTAACTTATTGGGTGATGGCGCTGCCACACCGTTGGCCTCCATTAGCTTGACCTTCTCCTCGAGATGGGCCGCCTTGGCCTCCGCCTCCTGCTTGGCGCTCTCCAGCGCCTCTATCTTCTTCTCATACTCTTCCGAACGCTGCATCTCTTTGGCCTTTGCTTTCTCCACAATGTCATCGAGCAGCACCGATGTGTCGATGTTGAAATTGCGATTCTCAAAGTTCGGATCGCAATATCCCTTGTGGAACACAATCTGCGCTATGCACTCCTCAATCAGTTGATAGTAGGCGGGACGGAAGTAGAAATCATCGCGAATGTACAACAGATGCTGTAAAATCGATAGGAAGTACGGCTCCGAGGCCGTGTCCATCACCAGGTTCTTCAGCACATCGAAACAATCCTGAGGATCATCCATGTTGAACGTGACATTATCAAAATTCTGCACAAACTCCTCAAAGTCATCGTCGCGTATGTCCTTAAAGATCTTGAAATGCTGCTGCAGTGCCTCATTGTTGCTGCTATTTACAATATCATTGAACTCATCCATCCGATCGTACAGTCCCATACGCATTATCTCGCACCTCAGATGCAGACGGAAGTTCAGATCCGTCGGCGTATTCGTTAGCGTATTGATAAAGATGAGACTGTGACAAACAAGCTCACGCTTTGGATCCTCCCTGTCCGATATGAACAGGGCATCCACAATGGGTCGAAATCTCTCGCTTGCCTTATACGATGTGGCTGCAATTGTGGTGATGGCTCTCAAAACTTTCTCATAGCCATTTCGCTCGTAGACCAAACAAAAGGAGGCCAACAACTTGAGGGCCTCGCACATCGTTTGTGGCTTGCGGGGATCCAGTGACTGGGCCAATAGCAGCACCACACTATGCTGATCCGGTGTCAGGACGACATTCAAGCCCCACGTATTATTCATGATGGCCTTGAGGCACCGAATGGCCTCGAACTCAATGCGTCCATAGCTGCGATCCTTTTTGGCCCGCGTCAGCAGCTTCTCAATCTGTTCGATGCCCGCCTCGCCAAACTCCCTGATCCAGGATATCGTGTTGCTGGTCAACGCCACACGCAACGACTCCACGCACTGATAAACCTTCGGCTCGCTGTGCTCTCCATTCTGCAGATATTCAATGTAGTCGATGGGCTTCTCGAAGCGAGAATTTGCGCTACGCTCCGCTGGATTCTTGCCTGCAATTAAGTGGAGAAAACATAGTCTTTGGTTAGCAATTGCTTAAAAAATTCTTATAGAAAAAAGCAATACTTTAATTAGAATTATATTAACAGTAAACTATTCAACGTAGTTTTTAATATTCATATTTTTACATTACACCATTGGCTGCATATTTAGTTTTAATTATATTTACATTATAATATCTAGATCAGCGGTGGGCACGAAATTTGAACTCGGGAGCACTACAACAACATCAAGAACAACAGCCCTATTAGAGTCTACCTAAGTTGGGAACAGCCGCTGCTTCCGGAGCCACTGCGTGCCCACCGCTGATCTAGATATACAGTTTTCGATTTTGTATAAATAAAATAATTTAATTTTTGCTTAAGCTTAAAATTTAATTCTTAAATTGGTTTTTTATCTTCCATGGCATAAAAGACTCATTTTAAATATATACAAGTAAGTGGATCAAACTTGCTGGTCAGTTTAAACTTAAGCAGGCTTCACTGTACCAAAGATTGCACGTTTCGCTCCAGTTACGCGCTTTCTTGGGTCCATTATATAGAGTTGAGTGGCATTATCAGCTGGAGGAAACGCTGCTTGATGGTTACTTAAAATGTAGCCTTGAATTTTATCAAAAATCATCAACGGAATGTGCCACTAAGCACATATAAACTTATTTGTATTATTAAGAATACTGTATTCATTGAAATATACGTACATATTAATACATATATTAAAATTACGTCAAGTGGTTTCAATGCAGACGCCTTGCTGTTGATTGTTGCTATTATTATTATAGCTCGAAAGTGCAAAATTCAAGTATATGTATATATAATTTACAAGGCAACAATAACAACAATTCTCTGCCCCTTTATCTCTCTCTCTCTCTCTTCAAGTGCATCAACTTCATAGATCGTTGTCGATTGACGAGAAGTGTCATCTGATTTATCTTATATTTAATGTAAATACGTGCACATGTGCATACAAACGATACGAGAGTCGTCTATAAAGTACAAAGTATGACAAAATCAGCTCAAAATAAATGCTGTGCAATAATGAGCAACAACCGAATGATGATAAATCCAAATGCTGATCGTAAAAATTGAGAAAAAGGCGTCGAAGCTGGCACAGGTTGGAAAACGTAAAAAAAAAAAATGAAAAGTGGTTGTTTATTTTTTGTAGCGACGTGAGTTGAAAGTGCGCCGTTTAATATTGAATCATGTATACAATAAAACCTGTAGAAAATATATATAATATTTTATAGGGTATCTTGTAGTATACTTTGTGCTTTAATTAGCATAGTCTTATCAGAAGATTCAGCCAGAGCCATTAGGGCTATATCTTATCAGCTTAATGCGCTAAATTACTCTTTATATCACTTTTAATGCTTTTTGATAAATTTTCACTGATCTTGAGACTGATGCTTGCGCGATAAGTTTTAACATAGTTACTGCTAAACATCATCTAAAAGGAACATAGATATTCTACATGATAGGCTATTAAAAACTATCGCTAATGATAAGTTGACAACTATACTTGGGATTGACATTAATTTATATTTTTCAACTTCATTCATTTAGTAATAATTGTGCTATAATTGTATTAATATCATACAAAACTTAATATACATAGCGTATTAAATTTTTAAAATATTTGCAAACTGTTTTAACGAGTTTTCAGTTAGTCCACTTCTAATCAAGATATGGAGAGCTGCATTCAGCTAATTTAATGAACAGTTAAAGCACAGCTTATAAAATTATACGTCCTTAACTCATACCTGTTAAGTTTCAATTAGAATTACTAATCAATTATATTATTTTTGGAAATAATCGTAGTGACTATATAATTCACTGTTGAAAAATTTTGGAATATATAATAATTACGATTACAAAAAATCCAAAATAATCTAAAATTATTACAATTATTCAAAAATAATCAGAAAAAATCTTGATATTCAAAAATAATTTTTTTGAGTATTCAGATTATTTTTGATTTTTTTCGGATTATTTCTGATTATTATTAATAATTTTTGATTATCTATGACTATTTAGTAAAAATTAAATTATTTTAAGTTTTCACAATAAAAGTAGCCGAAAAACGCAGATTATTTTTGATTAATTCTGATTAATTTTGATTAATTCTGATAAATTTTGATTAATTTTGATTAATTTTGATTAATTCTGATTTTTTCTGATTATTTTTGAATAATTGTAATAATTTTAGATTATTTTTGATTTATTGTAATCGTAATCATTAAATATTTGGGCAAAACCGAAAATAATCGTAGTTTAATCATTAGTTCAACTGTTAAACAAAAATAATCTAATTGCTAATGATTATGATTACTAATCATTATTTAACAGGTATGCTTCAAATATATCAATTAAAAACTTCTAATAAATAAAAATTTATAGCTATGTATGTATATTATGGTTAATATTATCACAGGGTATTTAATTTTCGATATATAGGCACATTAGCGTTAAATAAAAAGCCTTCAGTTAATTAAAAAAAAAAACAGGCAATAACAAAAAAGTAAGGTGTTCATTAAAATACCTAAATCGCTTGGTGGGGGGAGGAGGGAGAGGAGTTGAGGTAAATAGAGGGGAGCGAACGTGCGCCGCTTGAGTTGATAAATAAAACAACTTTGTGCTGTGGGTGCCCCGGATTTGGTGACGGTGCTCACAGGTGGGCGAATAAAAAGCAATTGTTTGGTTTACAGTTATACGGTTTATGCGGTTACAGCTATGATCTGCATGTGGTTAGGGCCACTTAATTGAAATGTGCAACGAGACAAGTCAATTTTATCAGCTGAAGAAATGGGGCATGTTGGTGGTGCGACAGAAGCTTCTCAGCTCTCAAACTAGACAAATTTGGCAATATTTGTTGCAACTCATTTTCATTTTAGATAAGGCAATCTATCTATATCTTATACAAGCCATGATAAGACTAGCACATTCCCCTAAAATGCGACTATGAATCATCAATGGCATTTCAACGGAAATACGAAGCAGCGCAGTGTGAGTACTAGGCGATAATTGATAGGAGAAACCAGTGAATTGGCGTATGCAATGGAGACTTGCAACTTGTTAACAATCTTATCAGTACATTAAGGTATCTCTCACTTACCTTTCATATGCATGAAAATCATTTGTTGACGCTCCGCAATGGATTTATTGAGCAGTGGCTCTCGCTTATCCTTGGGTATGTTCATATCCTCGAGTATTTCGAGGAACTTGGCATTCACCTGTGTCTCACTCAACTCATGAATATGCCGCTCCAATTCGTCCACACTGAATCCACCATCGTTGTCTGTGGAAACGGGTCGTCCTCCCAGTCCGTGTGGCAGACTGTTGCTGTTGTAATTGCCGCTGCCCTTTGATTTGGAGGGTCGTCCAAACCAGCTCTCCAGCAAGCCACCGCCCGTTGACTTTGACTTCTCGTGTCGTGACATTCTGTAAAATGTGTGTAAATTCAATTAGTCAAATCAAAGCCAAATCAAATTAAATGTAAGCAATCCAAACCCAAACTTTTTGAGACGCATTCTGTTTGACTAGCAAATGAACAATAGAATTGTGTGTAGTGTGTGTTTGTTTTTGGACATGCGCAGCTTTTGTTTTGTTTAGCTGCACAGCTGTTCATTGTTTACAAGTTGCAGCAATGCAATCCCATTGAACTGCGCGTCTTGAGCTGCAACGCGGCACTAACGAGCAACACATCCCAGCCAATGAGCTGCCTCGTTATCAGTGATGCTGGCGGTTTATTTTCTTATTTACTATAACGAAGGATCGGCAGCGGGGGCGCAAGGCTTTCAATAGGGATGAGCGCGTGCGTGATCGTGCCTCAAAACGATGTGTTCTAATGCATGCAGTTAATCAAAAAACTGTTTTCTAGGGATATAAAAATTCATAAACGATATTTGGCCAAAATATTAGTTTTAAAATTTGTACTTTTTTTTTTAGAAATAAAGGAAATATTGTGATATTGTGACTGCAAAAAAATTTGTTCAAAAATCTCTTCGCTAGTATTTTTTATGATTTTTTGAATGGGATGATCTCAAAAAAATGTTGTATGATAAGGAGGAAAAAGTAACCAGTATAGTAATTTTAACGAAGAGATTTTTGAAAAAAATTTTTTAGTCACTATTAGAATTGCTTAGACAAACTTTTTGCATCAAAACTTTTTTTTTTAAATCGAGGATAAAAGTTGAAAAAGTTTATTTTTACAAAGTTAAAAAAATTTACAAGTTATTTTCAATATTTTCAAATTATGAGTTGACATGACTTTAGATTTTTGAAAATACTTTTGATTAGGTTTGTATTTTAGTTAGTTGTAATTGAAGCTTTTGAATAAAGTTGCTTTTTGTGCCGGGCGAAATAAGCTGTGAGCTACTGTACATTTCGTCACTAGCCGTCCACAATGATAAGGCAGCAGATCATTTTTATACTGCAGTGGAGCACACCTGATAAGCCACGTTTCATACTAACTTAAATATGCGATAATTGTCGTGCCACATTTTTTTTAGGCCATCTCTAGTCAACAAATTAGCATGTAAATAATAAGACAGGAGCGGCTGCGGGGGCGTTAAAAGGGGGGGGATTCGTGAAGTGGTTGTAGAGTTGGGCACGTGGTGCGTGAAAACGGTTGATTAATATCACAAATAAAAACATTGAAATAATAAAAAAGTTTAAAATAAACAAAGTAGTTAAGCACATAAATACTAAACATTATATTATTGAGCGAATGCGAAAAGTGACGCGATAATTACCAAAATAGGAAACAACAAATTGTATGATAGAGAGAGCGAGAAGGAGAATGAGAACGCGCAAACAGTAAAAAAAACGATAAAAGTTGCGCGGGGTCATCTTCAATTGTATGTGTGTGTGTGTGTGTGTGTGTATGTGTGTGAATCATTTGGCGGCATTCAAATGCAATTCTGTCTGTTAAGTTTGAATTTGCGTCTCCAGTGCTTAGAAAAAAATCTAAGCTAATGATTCACTTGGCAGACAGGTTTTGGCTTGATGATGATGTTGTCATCATCGCAGCGGCAGCAGCAGCACTGTGAATGATCTAAGCCAGAAGTGTCTGGCCAAGATTGCAAAATAGCCGCTACATTTACACACATAATATGCATCTATGTATGTATGTATGTAGTACACTTTCAGCAAAGGGCAACAATTTCTTTTTATGTCGAGAAGGAAATGCTTTCAACAAGATTTCTCTAGCTCAAGAATTTACCGCTGCTTCTGGTTCTGTTTCTGTTGCAATCGTCTAACTGTTTGAATAGGCCAAATGCAGATGCAACACGCTGTGCTGCCTCTTATTGTTTACATTCGAGGCAAATGCACTTTGCGTGTGAATAAGCTAATGAATATGAACGGCAACAGCAACAACAACAATGCCAATTGTAAACAATCAACGTGTGGCGGGGCGGGCTTTCAAAATTATTTTGAAAATTGAAACGGGCCCCAAAAGTGCAGAGAAACGTGGTATGTTGCTAAAATTCCAAGAAGAGACAAGATTAAAGGCAACAACAACAACTACAGTGAAGGAGAAGACCGAGAGAGAGAGACAAGACTCAAAACAAGAATTCATAAATGCGCTCACCTTCGTTTCTATATGTGTCGCTGTGCTAACTTTTGATTTTTTTTGGTGGTTTACGTCATAAGACTGAAAAAATAATGGCTTGGTTGGCAAAGGCGAACACAAACACACACATTCACACACCCAGGCACGCACAGACACACACACACACACACACACATGCACAATCAGAAAGAGCAGTCAAACACCCCCCGTTCCGTTTGTGTTGTCGCAGTCACTGTGCTTGTTGTCGTTGTTGTTGGGTGCGCTGCCCGATTTTTGTTTGTTTTATATGCCGCGACGCTGGCCTAAACAGAGCTGCTGCGCAGCGCACTTTGAAGCACACACACTGACACGTTCAGACACATACACTCACGCACATCGAACACTATGCGTGGTAATTACAAGGCGAATTTTTAATAAAACACAACTACGCCAAGTTACGAGCATGAACAATACAAATAATTTTAGCTGAGCTGGAAGAAATTCGCTTACTTATTTTCTTATATTTATTTTGTGCTTTTGCGGTGATCGCTTGGCTGTTGCTCTTGTTGTTGTTGTTGTTGCTTCGGTTGTTTGTGGTGACACCACTTGTTGCTGTCTCGTTGGCGCATTAAACGATGGGGGAAACACATCAATATTATGGCCCGTTTACGTGCGTTTGCTTATCAATCACTTGGTTAACAATTTAACGCGTATATATTGTGCTTTTATTTGCCGTTTGGCACGATTACAAAAAAATAATGCAAGCGTTGCGCAGAGCGTTTAGTATTAGCATTTGAACCGCCGTTCAGTTCATTTCGTTCAGCTCCCGATTACAAGTTCAACTGTAAATATCGCTAGCTCTAACAGCTTATCGATATTCCTACCACACCATGTATTTGATTGAGCTATCGCTTATCGCATTCGTCACCAATTGTGATATAGATAGAGCTATCGATAATTCTGTGCTGTCGTTAAGTTTGAATTGGAAAGTCAATAACGGTTTATTTTTTATTTTTTTATGTTTAAGGGATATAGTTAAGTTATTTTAGCATTTAACTGTTTGGTTCTGCATTTTCTGCCACAAATCAAACTGCTCGCTAGATTCGATCATGTGTACGCTTATAGATTGCCGTACATTGCATGAAGTAAGCCCGATTCGTCTGTTGATGAACTCATAAACGTGAACACGTTCAATTTCCAGACCTTGCGCCACAAAGCCTGTGATGAAGACATCCTCCAGCTTCAGATACGCCGACTTCAGCGATCCCACATACAGATCGTGCACAATGTCGCCAGTCATTAAGTAGGCAGGTCCCGTGGTGAAAGAGGGATATACATTTTCTGGATACTGATTAGTAGATACATAGTACTTGGATTTTTTATTGCGAATGGGCCTCCATTTATTGGCCAATCGACCAAAGATGGCCCGCTTTTGCTTGCGCTTCTCCTGCTCTGTGGTGAAACTCAGGAGCATGGGCACATTAATGAACATATCATCGTCCGTCTTCAGCAGAAACTTGGCATGGTGACAATGCTGATCCGCCCACTCCAGAGCCGAGATAACTTTCAGCGTTAAATTACTATAGGAATCAATATTGTTTCCTCTGATCAGATCGCCATACAAATAGTTTTCCTCGCCGATAATCTCATTTAATGTCTCGTTTGTGCCGCGACCCAAAACAAACGCTATTCCAATATCACGACGTGCTCCGTAATGTCCCCAGGTCTGGCGGATGGACATGCGTGCATCCGCATGCTCCAGTGCCGAGGTGATCAATATCAGGAGCTTTGTGCTTAACCCGTTTAGCGGACAGATGCGTTCCACATCAATCTCGTCGTTCAAATGGCCACTCACATAGAGTTTGTCTGTTTCAATCAATAAATTCTGAGAATCTTGAAGGTTTAATATCATCTGTGGTGTCGTCCTCCCTCTTGGATCTATTGTTGTGGCCGGATTACTTTTATTCTGCAGTGGGACAACTTGGGTAGAATGGTCAATATTTGACGTATCTGTAAGTAAGTTTAGCAATAACTTTTAAAATAAACAAAAATGATTTGATCATTTCCATTGGACAAATTAATTTTAATTCTGAGTATTGATAATTATAATAATAATTTTAGAATTCAAGTTTATGTTATAAAAAGAAAAATTTGCAAATATTTATAATATTATATAAAATTAATCTAATTGTTAAAAAAAAAAAATTCGGCTTAAAATTAATTTATAAATGAAAAAGTTTCAAATAAAAGTGTATTCTTTCTCAGGATACCCCATCTATCTTTGAAATAAACCCAGTAATAATTAAAGATCCTCTGACGTTTCTTACCTGTATCCTTATTTAGTTGAACTGGAGGACTGGAATCACCAGAAGCATCTGAATACTCATTTTTTGGCAGCTCCTGCTCGTTCTCACCAGAAGCGAGACCAAATTCGCCTGTGTTGTTCAACTGCACCAATTCCATTGAAGGCATCAGGCTGTCAAGAATCTTCTGCTTTTGGCCCCCTGAATGTGAAGTTATCTGCTGTGGGATGTGAAGCCCCGGGCTGAACATCGATGTTGTGGAATATAATGCATAGATGAAAATCGTGACAACTATGATTATTAAAGCTACCAAGGAACGCAGCAAACGAGTGTTGCTTAAATGGCCGACTGCCATTACAAATTCGATATTTTACTTGATTTTGTATTTATTTTCTGATTTAATTTGCTTATGTAGAAACGAACGCGATGAGAAGATAAGTGATATATTAACTGAACGCAGTTTAACAACAGAAGGTATACAGAAAAAATGAAGAAATTAAATAAAGTGCTTATTTTCTATAGACAACTTCAATATTTTGCGTCTGTGTTCTGTCAAAGATAGAGTTCCCAATTTATGTAATTTTCAAATTCAAGTGGGAAGCCTTGAAAATAGTGATGTATGTAAATACAAACTGTGAATCGAGTTAAAAGGAGTTTTTGCCAATAAGGTAAGTAAAAAAATTGAATTTTCCAAATGAATACAATATTGATACAGAATGAAATAAGAGGTGAAACTGAGGTTCAGTAAGAAATTCCGTAGATATATAAGGTGTATGTATTTTTATAAATTAGTATGTTTACTGTATCTTATTTTCAAATGAATTAATAGATGATAAAACATTTAATTAAACTCGGCGGAAATATCTTCAGTTGCCTGTTATTCTATTGCTTTAAAATAAATCCCACAGATTTTATTTAATTCACAGCAAATATCTAAAACTATTTTTACACTTGGAGGTCTTCTTGAATAGCATCTGCCACAATTCCACTTGCTCCTCTGGCTTGATCTCGTGAAGACTGATGGCACCCTGTATGTTGCAAGGCGTAAGATCGACTCGCCGATTGACGAACTCGTAGATATGCAAACGATCGATTTCTAGACTTTGAGCCACAATGCCAGTGATGAAGACATCTGGTATGTGCAGATAAATCGTTTTCAGTGATTGCATATAAAGATCGTGGACAATGTCGCCGGTCATGAGATAGGCAGCTCCGGTTGCATACGAGGGATACAATTCTGTTGATAACGGATCATAAAATTTTGACTTAATATTGCGATCAGGTTTCCCTTTTCGGATTACACGTCCAAAGATTGCACGCTGCTCCTGGTGCTTCTCCAGCCTTTTCACCAACCTCATAAGCATTGGCACATTAATGAAGCTATCATCGTCCGCTTTCAGTATGTACTTGGCATGTGGACAATGCCGATCCGTCCACTCCAGAGCCGAGACAACCTTTAATGTTCGATTGCGATACGAGTCAATAAAGTTTCCTCGAATCAGATCACTATATATTAAGTTCTCCTTGTCGAGAGATCTATTCAGCGTCTCGTTAAAGCCACGGCCTAAAACAAAACCGATTCCAATATCGCTACGTTTTCCATAATCTCCCCAAGTGCTGCGTATGGAAAAACGAGCATCCGCATTTGAGCGCGCCGATGTGATTAACATAAGGAGCAGTGTAGATGTACCATTCAACGGACAGATGTGCTCCATATTGGTCTGCTCGTTCAAATGTCCACTCTCAAAGAGTTTTTCTGTTTCAATAGCAACATATTCGATTGGTGTGTTCTCATTTAAACGAGATTGATTGGTCATATCTGCAAATAGAAAATGTAACCAGTATATTTATATATTGAGAAGCTTTCCAGTAGAGAGTCATATCTTACCTGTATATTTGTTTGGCTGGTTCTCCAACAGTTCAATGCCAGGGGTCAAGAGACTAAATTGGTCAGAAGGATATGCAGATGAGTTTTCTAACAAATTCTGTGCTTCTTTGCTTTTATAGTTCCAAATCCCCATAACCAACAGCTTCGATAGCTGCTGACTACTGGAGATTCCACTCTTTACATATGGCAGTAAAATACCCGGCGTCCACATTGTTGTTGTGGAATACAAAGCATAGATTAAGATGGTGGCTATCACAGAGATTAAAAGCAAAAGAGCGCGAAACAAGTTCAAATTGCTCCAACAGTTGATTGCCATATTGTCAGAAGTATGTGTACAAGGAAAAATTTACATAATACAACGAATTACGTGTTTTCAAAAGTCAACTGAAATATTTAAAATAAAATTCACAAGCTTATAGTTAAAGTCATACTTACTTTGTGAAAAGCATTACAATTTCTATAAGAAAATATTACTCAGATTTTTAGATAATAAACACAATTGAAATTCTTATAAGAGCTGCCTTTTATATATTTCGAAAAACACAGATTATTTGATGACCACAGTAAGTCAATAGTTTTCGTTTGAGACTGTTTTCGTTTCGTTACTTTGGTAAAATATTGAAAATTTTACCCAGCATTACGCTACTAAAGTTTCGTGTTGTGTTGTTTATGAGTGTGTGTGTGTTGTGTTAACATACATACAATTATAGCTAATTATCAGTTAAATAATGGCATTTATAATGCTAAAGTTAGACTACCAAAACATAATTAAAAACATATGTGTGTACGCTTAGTACATTATATTTTGTAACTCGAGAGTAGACATCAGATACATTCCTAATACTTAGAAACTAAAGTATCGCTAGCTGCCTTTCCTTTTTATCTCTTTTGCTAATTTCATTGCTCTAATATTTAACATAAGATTAAATTCACAGCTTAAACCTAAAATACTATTTACATTTAGTAGTCTGGTCCAGCAGCTTCTTCCACAGATCAAACTGTTCGTTCGACTTGATCATGTGTACGCTAATGGCATTGCGTATATTGCAAGGATTAAAAGAGATTCGTCGATTTACGAACTCATTGACGTGCAGACGTTCGATGCCCAGACTTTGGGCCACAATGCCTGTGGTGAAGACATCCTCCAGTTTCAGGTAAACTGTCTTCAACGCTCGCACATACAGATCGTGTACAATGTCGCCCGTCATCACGTAGGCAGGTCCCGTGGTGAACGAGGGAAACACTGCCGCCGGGAACTGATCAGTCGACACATAGTACTTTGATTTCTTATTGCGAATTGGCTTCCATTTCTTGGCCAACCGACCAAAGATGATGCGCTTATCCTTGTGCTTCTCCAGCTGTTTCAAATAATTCAACAGCTTCGGCACATTGATGAACATATCATCATCAGTTTTTAGTATGTACTTGGCACGATTACAATTCTGATCTGCCCATTCCAGGGACGAGATCGTCTTTAGCGTTAAATTGTTATACGAATCAATAAAGTTTCCGCGAATTAGATCGCCATACATGTAGTTTTCATCGGTGAGAGCCTGATTCACCGTCTCGTTGGTGCCGCGACCCAAAACAAAGGCCATACCAATATCACGACGTGTTCCATAATGTCCCCAGGTCTGTCGAATGGACATGCGTGCCTCCGCATGTGTCTGGGCCGAGGTGATCAATATCAGCATTCTAGTTTTGGTGCCATTAAGCGGACAAATGCGCTCCACATCAATCTCTTCATTTAAATGACCGCTCTCATAGATTTGGTCGGTTTTAATGCCCTTGGATGGATCCATTGGACTGCTGGGAGGCTTGCTCTTGCTTTTGGACTTCGTTGTACGCACCAAGGGAACTGGCGGCTTTGGTGGTAGTGGCTTCTCCTTGGGTTCCTCTGCAGCTCCCTCCGTTTTGACTTGCATCACGGCGTATGAAGAAGCTGGCGGCGCAGCCGCATTGTTGTTGTCCAGCAAATTAATTTGCAGGTCTTCCATCAAACCAGGCTGATTGGTCTTATCTGCAAACAGAGAACAAAATTGAGTAAATACAGTTGGAGAAATTTGATACAATTTCTATGAGAGCGTCAAGTGCGGTCTGTAAATTGCCGTTGCGTCATATGCAACACAATAGTCTCAAGCCTCAGGCGTGGAACGTTAAACATACTAGTGGGATAGACAACAGTCGAGCCAGCACGACTGAGAAAGACTCTGTACTCTGTACTTATTCTCAATTTATTTTTTAACAAGTTTTGGAAATTTTCGTTTTTGTTTTGGTTTCTGTTTTTTCTTTCGTAAAAAATTCGAAAACCAAATACTTCTGCCTAAGATACCAATTTGTTTGTCTCTTTACTTCTCTGAGAGGTTTACATACAGGCAGGCGAAAATGGCTTACTTTAACAGCTATGTAAGTCAATATTAAAAAAAAAAAGTATATTTTTAAAATCTTTACCTCGATTTATAAAAAAAAACATTTGGATGATATTTTTTTATAATTTTTTGAAAACCATAAAAATTACTATTTTAACCCATTTTTCCATCTTGCTGCACAATAAGTGCCTTTTAAGCAATTTTCAAAAAATTTTATAAAAAGTACTAGCGAAAAGATTTTTGAAAAATTTTTTTGCAGTCAATTAGAATTGTTTGAAGAACTTTTTGCATCAAAATATTTTTGTTTTTAAATCGAGGGAAAAAGTTGAAAAATAGACAAATAAATTTTTTTTACTGTGAAGACTCTACTTATATAGCTGTTTATGTATAGAAATTTATACGAATTAATGTTTTTCTGAGTGTATATAATTTATGGGTTCTTCTTGACAACAAGTTAATACACCCTTATTTCTTTTTAAGTACAGGGGCTAACAACGTTAACGCTAATTTCTGTCTGCCTTCCAAACCGTTAGGAAAGATGATACCTTAGTGTTTTCCAGCTAGCAATTAGCAAACACATAAAGTGACCTGATGCCTGACGTCCGGCCGTTTAATCTGCTGACAGACAATTGTGTAGAACTAGAAGGCAATATGGCACTCCCATTTTACATATTATGGTAACCAACCCGTGTGTTGTTCGTTGGGCAACGCGTTGTTGCTGCTGCTGCTGTTTGATGTCATGTTCTTTAGTATCTTATCAGCATTCTCAATGAACTTTTGCAAATTGGAAGTCGGTATCATAAGAATCTCTGCATCTGAAGGCGACTGTTGTTGTTGCTGCTGCTGTTGTTGTTGTTGAGGTGATACAACTGCTGATGCAGCTGCTGCTCCAACTGATTGCCTAACCGTCAATGAATCACTGTTGTTGTTATTGTTGCTGTTGCTATTAATGTTGCCTATGAATTGATGTATATTTAACACACACTGTCAATTAGCAATATTATGGCCAACTCACCTGTAATGGCATCAATGCTTTGCACATATTGCTGCTCCTCGAGCATGTCATCGGCAACATTGGGCGCCTGTTCACTTCCAGCCATGGGACTGGCACCAGCAGCTCCTCCATCCAAGAGCGCATCCTCATCAATGGTGGGCAACCGGTGCTGCGTCGGTGGCTTCCTGTGCAGCTCCTGCTGTCTAGATTTGCCATTATCCTCCACTGCGGCAATACTAGAATCTCCCGTGTTATTCTGCTGTGGCAACTGCTCTGATTGTTGTTGCTGATGTTGTTGCTGTTGACGATTGGCGGCTCCAGTTAGTTGTTGTGGCGTTGGTGGCGCCGCCGGAGCGTGCATATGAGTTGGCGTCAACGTTGTTGTCATTGTGGAATATGATGCATAGATGACGATCGTGAGTATTACGGCAATCAGAACAAGCAGAAAGCGCAAAATGCGCGTATTATGCAAATTTCCAACTGCCACCATTTTGATCCTGGTTTTATTTAATTATCAATCTCAATTACAATCTCAATATCAAATCCTTGACCTCTGAGTATTCGGATTCGTACTTATTTCTCTAGGCTTATTTTTTCTAATATTTGTGACAAAGCGACGCTTGCGAGCTGCAATAGAAAAACCAAGAAAACTTGACATTAAAAAAAATAAATAGAAAATGATATACAGCCATGCTCATACAATTGGCACAAATAAAATAAACAAATAAAAGATGATATTTTTTATTAAATAGTAATAGTAAGGTACAAAAGTTTAATGGCGTTTTGTAGCCTATTATGTTAGCTTATTAAAAAAGAAAACAAATTTCAATTGAGATCTGTTATGTAAATAAAAATTAAACAATTCAACGAAAAACTCAAAACTTGCCTGCTCATATAATTGGCACATTTGCAAACAAATAAATTTTACAAATTAACGGATGATGTTTTCGAAAGGAAAATAATACTCGGCTTTAGTATTTGGTACTATATCCACAATTATCCATAAGTGCTTGACATCTTCGACTCATACTTAATGCCAGCTTTTGGCAAGTTTGCCTTGGGGTCGAATACCAAGCTTGTTGAGCTCCAGCCCACAAATCATCCAAAGTTTTAAATTTTTATTTGGAAACGGCCACTTTAACATCGTTCCTAAGGATCTCAATAGGATTTAAGTCTGGGCTTTAGGACGGAGAGTCCATAACCCGAACCTTTTCTTTGTGCAATCACTTCATAAATATGCTTAGGGTCATTGTCGGGCATAAAAGTCCACTTCACAGGCATAATTTCAAATACATAAGACTCCGTTGAGTTCTTTAAAATGTCTAAATATTGAAATCGGTCCATATGATCATTAACCTATGCGAGCAGGCCCACACCGTGTCAAGCAAATGCAACCCAACACAGTACTCGACTCAAAAATGCTTGATGGTTTTGGTTGGGCATCTTGTATATAGAGCCTGGCTTTTTGGGCGACTCAAAAATAATTTCCCATCAAGTCCCATCTAATTTATTTTGTTTTCATCATTCCACGACACTTTTTTTCAAAATGGTGTATCTTTGCCCTTGTAGGCCTTTGCAAAGCATAATCGTCTCTTTATGTTCAGCTTTGACAGGAGCGGTACTCTTCTGCTGATAGGCCCAAAGAGCAATGCTTTGATTAATCTTCTGGGCAATAGATCTCTGGATAGGTTAAGACCATATTATTCACTGATTTCCACCATAATTGCACGAACCGACTTAAAATGGACACTGTTACTTTTCACACTATGATCCTGTCGATGCTGGAATCGGTCTTTTGAGGCTTTGGCTTCTTAAGCTTGCTTTCATTTAAATATGAAGTACTCCTTGGGGCTAATGCAAGTGTATTATTGACAATTTTCCTGAAACTTTTTGTTATCTGAGCTATTTCAGCCGATTTCTTTATTGACTGACCAAGTTTATAATCAAGTCTACGTTTTTCAACAATGTAAGTCTTTCCGCTGCCCATTTTTACAAAAATTAAATTGAGTTTAATAAAATTTAACGAAAATTAAAAAAAAATATGAAAACCAAGTGCCCTTTACGAAAAAAACCACTCCTCAAACTTTATGTGCCAATTCTGTGAGCACCCAAAAGTCACACTAGGCCAACGAAAATTAAATTTAAAAAAAACCCAATAAGGATATCGCAACAATTAACGGTAAATCATTTAGTACATGAACACAATTAACAGTTGCATGCAAAATTGTAAAAGCAAGTGATGAACATTTTGAGAAATAGACGAATAGAATATACTTTTTTTTCTGTGCCAATTGTATGAGCATGGCTGTACGAATATTTTGAGAATGAGTAAGTTTTATTTTATTATATATTCAAGCAGCAATGGGTTTTATTGGACTAGTCGTTGGATATGACGAGGAAATAAGTGATAAGAGCACGGAAATGCTGCAAACTATCAGATATAATAAGAATGGAGGTTTTTCTTATGGCTCATAGTTATTACTAAAAATAGTTAATACAGTCGAACTTCCCTAACTCGAAGTCTCTCTAACTCGAACAAAATCGAGTGGGAATACTAGGCAAATTTCATACAATTCTACTTCCCTATCTCGAAGTCTCCCTAACTCGAACTTTTTTCGTGGATAATGGTGATTCGTGTTAGGGAAGTTCGACTGTATTTTATCATAAATATTAAATTTCTTCAGGTGTTTCTTAAATTGTGTAGAAGTAAATTGAAAAGTAAATTACGAACTTAGTATTAAAAAAACAGCTTGAAAAGAAAAAGAAAACTTAAAAAAAGGGAGTGCTCGACTAGGCGGGGCCCTGTAGACTGGTATACATAAATAAAAAACTTCAATTTGGGGAAAATAAAAGAAAAGAATAAAGGAAGTATCAGAGAGTTAAACTTTTTTGCCCGTCACATTTATTTATATAAAACAATTATGACCTTTATAGCAATAAGCCAACTATACACATTAGCCTTATATAATGTAAACAAAAACAACGATCGATCAATTGCTTTTAAATATATACAAAACACGTATGTACAAAGTCGTACGCTTGGAGAGCAACAATAATTTGGACATAAGAGTCGCAGACACGTTGGATATGAAGTGCGAATGTTGTTCTGGGCATGCTAATGAACTGGACAAACGTGAAGAGTGGGAACACATTCAAATCAGCACATCCCAGCATCCAGAGTTGTTGTTGTCATGGTCTGCTCTTTTGTATGTATAGACATAAACTTGAAGCGAAACATTCTTGACCCGATTCGCCAATAGAACCAGTACTTGAGGAAACCGCCTTCGCAAAACCACTTGGCTGACAATGTACAAATTGTATGTACATATATTCTGTCCACTTGACTTGCCTTCGACCCACATACTCATAATAGAAGTAGCTACTCCAGCTGTACCTCTGATCGGTCTGCGATCAAATGGAATCAATGGGTATTTTATTCTTATCACGGTTATACTTCTGTTTATTGCTACTGACACTCGACGCTGACGGATTTATCGTTTTAGTAGTGCCGATTAAATGGCCACTTCAATTCTAGGAATCAAATTACAAGGGGGTTTCAGCCAAAGCGTTAAGTATATTCTTGTTACATATTTATATTTTAAAATCACAACATTGAAACTAGTAAAAAAATATTAAAGCTAGAACCAGCCACGTTATTTGTTATGAATTTATTATCAGCAAACGCAATTTAATGATTGATTCAAAAGTCGAAATACTCGTAGATAACGCGTCATCGGGAAAATTACAATTCCCAATTAAGGTGAGACATTCTAATCAGTTTTTTTTTTTAAGTTTCTGCTGAAGTAATTGTGATTGCGTTATCGGACCCGCATATTAGATAATTAAATATGCAGGAGCCAAAGAGTTTATCTTATCTCTAGCTAATTAAAAAACAGGTAGACAAGACACAGATGAAATCTATTTAATTGCCTTACAGTGATGGGACTTGTATCATTAATTTGATAGATGTACTACCAAATAATTATTGTTCTTGATGAAAGATTTAAAGTTTTTGTTGATATTTTTCAATGTGGAGCGTAATCTTATCCATCAATATACTGCCATAAAGTCTACAAAGTATCTTAAGTGTAGCTCAATTTAATAACCAACAACAAGGTTATTGCCAAAAACAAAAATTTCCTACGAAAATATTTGATTAGATGTTTCTCTGATAGGACAATTTCCGTCAAATTTACTTCAATTAAGAATGTAAAAAGCAAAGTAATGAGTATGTAGATTTATTCCATAATTACTTTTATTGTGGTTTTCGCAATATTAATTCGCTAAAGTCATGTTGACACGGTTTATGTGACGCACTGTGCAATTACGCTCATCTCAACGAATTAAGAGTAAACAAATATTCAAGCGTAAATCTTAAAGCACACAATGTCTAAGTGAAAACTAATCAACCATTATATTGGAGACCGCAGCGTGACGCATTGAGGCTGGTTAATCTACATATGTATGTACATAAATGTATATAGAAAGCGAGAGTGTCTTATCAGCTGAATTTATTACTGATTCAACTAGTGCTTGATTTAGAGTCCATTCCCCTAGCCTATTTAGTGAATCATCTAAGCTGATAAGCAGCATTATGGTACCTGTTTTTTCTGATTGTTACAAATTATAACAAATGCTAATCAATGCAAGTTCTTTTCGCTACAGAAAACAAGCATGGAACATTGGCACTTGTGGTGCGAACAACTAATTGGTACTCCTTATCAGCTTATCAGCTAACCAAGACTCAGGAAATACAACTTCCAACAATTGTATAGTAGTAATTCATTTATCTGAAAGCACTGTACAACATAAGTATTTAAAGTAGATAAGCAAAATAACATAATATAATTCGCTCAAAAATATTGAGAGTACACGTGCTCGCTTCGCGGATTTGAATAAGGTGCTAAGTGCGTTAAAAGTTGCAAATTTGTAATTAGTTTCGAGGTCTAATAAGCAATAACAAATAACTGCTAAAATAATGGGATAAGAGCTGAAGCTGTAGATCTTTTAAGCCAGACGAACTTGGAGTATAGGCAAGTATGAACCATGACAAGTACAATGAACCGCAGAGATAATCGTCGGTTAGTAAGTCGAAAACGAGTTTTAGACCAAAACCAAATATCTTTTGGTTGAGCCACGTTGCTATCAATCAAAGTCGCATCAAAAGCCAACGAGGGCGTTGACCAGGAAGATGATATCCATGAGATAGATAGCAGCTGATCAAGTCAAGTTGGCAAAGTTTGCTTCCGGCCACACTAATGAAACCATCGCTCGTAATACGCATATGGAATTTGGTAATAATCGTGCGCTTACCAATAGCTATTACTCAACGTTTAGGCAATACACAAAACAACACAATAACACTATGGTTATGTTAATAAAATTAACAAAAAGCGAAAAAGCGAAAAGAAACAACATAGTCATCGCTTGGCCCATTGCATTGTCACTCGCAATGGACACCAACCACAAACTCTCAAACTAACTTACCTGCAGCTTAGTCGCAACGTCCGTCCGACTTGGCGAGTAAATTTGTTAATTGAAGCAGCGACAGCGACGGAGACGGCGACTGCGACGTCAGCCTGAAGACAGCGACAAAGTCGTTGGCGATGGGGCTATGGCTGTGTCTATTGTTGGACCAGGGTCAAGCATAATTACTAGATGGTTGGGCCTGGTCTATGTCTATCTGCCTTATTGTGTTGTCTTATTAGTTATTTTTAGTGTTTGTTCATAATTAATTTACGTTTGTTGACAATATTGAAACGATGACAATGATAAGTTGCACACACACACACACACACGCAGACACACACACACTTGTCCGTGTCCCACTGTGCCAGGTGCCTCGCACTTCCAGTCGCCTTGGGAGCCTGTGCTTCAGCTCCGAGTACTTTGCTAGCCTTATTTTAGCACATTTCATTAGTCATGCAGACCAGGTATAAAGACAGACTATGCGTTTATTTCTGGCTAATATACTACATGTGTATATACAAAGGTTTCGGGTTTTTTTTTTCTCGGTTACTGCTGCTGCTTTTTTTGCATTGGTTGCTGCGCGACAATGAATTGCTTTTCATACACTGTTTATTACACCACTGAACGCTATGCACTTTAGCACGAGCACGTATGCACTTAATGGCCTAAGTATTTGGGGTTTTAATCTCATTAAAATTAATCTCGAATACAGTTTTGTTTACTCCGTGAGACGTAAACGGGTGCGAATCGGCCGTCTTCGTCCGCAAGTCGTTTAACTCTTCTGCTTCTTCTAGTAATGTAAAAACTACATCGATGCATCGAGCACCGATGTTTTCTTTTGGCGATATTTCTCGATGCTATGCGATGCTTTTGTTGATATCGATGTTAGCGATGCATCGATGTTTTGCCAAATATCGGCTGCCGCACTTTCAAAATGTTTTTTTTCGCAGCACGCAGTGCGTTTATAGTAATTTTAGCATTGTATATCAAAGAAAGTAAATTTATTGAAATTGGACAACGATACTATATCTACAAGACGGATTACATATGTCTATTCGAAGTTCTTATCAAAAAGCCGTCTTGTAGTTTGTATTTATACTTTTAAGTCAAAAACTTTTTTTAATTTAAAATCAGCTAAGATATCATGTTTTAAAATTAAAAAAGCTATATAAAATTGGGAAATTCTATCTATTTCTTCTAAACATGGGAAGGTTTTAAATTTAAATGTTTTAAGATTTAAAACAGGCAACCCAACACCGATTTTTCGTTTTGAAAACATCGATGAGCATCAACATCGATGTTTTCGCTTAAATTTACATCACTTCCTTCTTCTGTAAAACTGAGCCACCCTGTTGCTAATAACAGCATCATGTTATTTGACTTATGTTGCGCTGTTATTTCGGAGAACATAAGTGATTTTTTAATTCAAATTTATATGCTGCTAACTGGCTCCCATCACAGCATAATGTTAACGAAGAATCTTTAGCAGAAATGAGTAGTGACCGTTAGTTGTTAATTGAAATTCACTTTTATGGACTTAAGATCAGAACAAGTAATATTTTGTTCATTAGCTAAGTTATGTTAACGCCTCGTCTACTTTATTTAAACGCCAAGAGTTGCACAACTGTTAAGTCGTTCTGAACGCGAGTGCCACTGCGATGGTCGATAAATTATGTGATGGGGCGCCATAGGCCGATAAATTATCCGTGGGGCCTGATATTGCTGCCACATTTTTTTTTTGCAAAGTTTAGCCATGGCTGCCACATGGTTTTTTTTTTACAGTCAGGCAACTTCGAGAAACAGGCAAACGAGAAGTATTCGTAAGCGCTGTTTATGCGTTATTGTGCACACGTAGCGGAAATTTCTCTTGGACAATTTATAAACTAAGCGTAAAGTGAGATTGAACGCATATGTACTAAACAAATTGTTGTGCTTAAATGTAGCATTCATATAATGCACTAAGTGTCGTTCGTTTAACAAGGAGGCAGGAGAGAGAGAGAGAACACACAACAGCAGCAGCTGAAACCGAAAAACCAACAACGCATAACTATGTCATTTGTGGGTGGAGGGGTTGGTGGTGGCACTGATGTGCACAAATTTGTTGAGGCCCTGCAGGCAGACTTCAAGACGCTCTCACTGGAAACCAAGAAGAAGTATCCGCAAATAAAAGAGGTAAGTGCTTGTCCCAGGGTCAAATGCACTGCAGCTGACGTATGCATCATTTGGCCGTCTTCTCTAATTGCGGCAATTTGTCATACAGCCGCCACTGTGGTTGGTGGGTGGTGGGTGGTTGCAGGGCATGACAACGCCTCATGGAGGTGGTGTCGTTGCTCTGCACCTGTTTCTGTATGCGCGACGCAATTATGAAATTGATATCAAACCTGAGCATGAAGAAATAAAATTGATTTTATGACAATTACGTTAATTGAATTGGACATCGTTATACATAATACAATTCTGTTTACTTGCAGGCATGCGAGGAGGCAATTGCCAAGCTATGCACAGCCGGCAGCAGTCAACAGAATTCGGTGTATTACACCGTCAACCAGATACTCTATCCGCTGGTTCAGGGCTGCGAAACAAAAGACTTGAAAATAATCAAGGTGAGTCATCGTCATCGTCTTATCAGCAATGTTCCAGTAATGCCATCATGTTTAACTGGAATCCCTTTTGTAGTTCTGCCTGGGCATGATGCAACGCCTCATCACACAGCAGGTGGTGGATCAGAAGGGCGCTCTGTACATAACCAATGCTTTATGGACGCTCATGGAGCACAACATCGAGGAGGTCAAAGTGCTACAGACGGTCACACTGCTGCTGACGACAAATCTAGTTGTGCATGGCGATACGTTGGCCAAGGCATTGGTTCTTTGCTTTCGCTTGCATTATACCAAGAATCCAACAATTGTTAACACAGCTGGAGCCACAATCCGACAGCTCGTCTCACTGGTATTTGAGCGTGTTTATTTAGAGAAGGATTCGGTGCCAAGTCTACAGCAGCAGCAACAACAACAACAACAACAACAATCTGGCGCTACCAGTCCAGATGGCGATAGCAATAGCACACAGGATGGCCAGACATTTGCCACAGACGCCTTTCATCTATTTCAGGATCTGGTGCAGCTGGTTAATGCCGAGCAGCCCTACTGGCTGGTGGGCATTACAGAGATGACACGTACCTTTGGCCTCGAGCTGCTCGAAGCGGTGCTGAGCAACTTTAGCACCGTGTTCCATGAGGTGAGGACAAGCAATCTCAACCAATTTAACTTTGACAATAAGTAAATAACTTTATACTCTCATTTAAACCTTGCAGAATCAGGAGTTTCGCTTGCTGTTGAAGGAACGCGTTTGCGCTTTGGTTATCAAACTGTTTTCACCCAATGTAAAGCACCGCCAGCTGCCGCCACCAAGCAATGGCACCGCTGCGGTCACAGCGGATAAGCCATACTTTCCCATAAGTATGCGCCTGTTGCGGCTGGTGGCCATACTTATACAGAAGTATCATACTATACTGGTCACCGAGTGCGAGATCTTTTTGTCGCTGATTATCAAGTTTCTGGATCCGGACAAGCCGCACTGGCAGCGTGCATTGGCCCTGGAGGTTATACACAAACTAGTCACACGCTCCACGCTGATTGCCTTCTTCTGCAAGTCGTATGATTTGAAAAATCATGCCACCCACATTGTTCACGACATGATCGCCGCCATGGGCAGCTATGTGCGCTATTCCCTGATCAATGCCTCGGCGGTGCTCAGTAATGGTGGACAGCAGTTAGCTGGAGCCGCAGGACAACAGCCCAGCACATTGACGGCGCTGGCAAGCGGTGGCAACAATCAGTGTGGCTTTATGTTCCGCGGCGCATACCTGCCCCTGGTGGCCACCTTTGCGCCGGGCGTCTCCAAGGCTGTTTAGTAAGACGTCTTAGTTTTGATAATAGAAAACTTGTTCACTAAATTCTGTTTTAGCTTGGAGATGCTGGACAAACTGGATGCGCCCAACATTCCCGATAGCTATGGCATTTGCCTGGCTTATGCTATTCTGCTGGACATGACGCGTTCGATTGGCGGCGTCATTCAACGTACACCTGAGCTGCATCCCACACATAACACGGCCATTATTAGCGAGGAGGAACATAAGCCTTTATGCCTGCAGCTGGTCAATTCTAGCTGGTCTGGTCTGTTGAGCGCATTCATTCCGCTGGTGGAAACATCCATAGATGAGGGCACCACCGAGAACATACTGAAGGCTATGCAAAACTATGCGGCACTTTGTGGAATGCTGGATCAATTGCAGCCGCGTGATGCCTTCATTATGGCAATCTGCCGCGCCTCCTTTCCGCCCCACTATGCCATGTCGATTTTTGCCAACAACGTGCAGCCCGATGCAGATCTCAGATGTAAGCAATAGATGACAAATTTACTGATTATATATGCTGATATGTTATTATTGTCATCAGGTCACACTCGCAGTGGCAGTCAGGATCTGAGCAGTCAGTTCATCAACAGCTGCAATGCCGATGGCGGTGACTTTCGGCCACAGATTGTGGCCGTGGGCACGCCATTGCCCAGCGCCTCGTTGCCGCACAGTGTGATGCAGGCACCGGTAATGCTGACCAATAAGAATTTGCAGTGCATGCGTGCGATTCTCCTGTTGGCCCACAATAATGGCAGCATTTTGGGCACCTCCTGGCACATTGTGCTGCAGACTCTGCAGCATTTGGTGTGGATACTGGGACTGAAGCCCTCGACGGGTGGCAGTCTGCAGGCAATGCCCAAGCCCGCCGTGGAGGCCAATGTGGGCATACAGACGGCAGTGATGGCCGATCTACCGGTGCTGTCGCAAATGATTGGCCAACTGTTCGAATCCAGTCAGTATTTGGATGATGTGGCATTGCATCATCTGATTGATGCGCTGTGCAAGCTCTCGCACGAGGCCATGGAATTGGCATATGCGAACCGAGAGCCATCTCTGTTCGCTGTGGCCAAGTTAATGGAAACGGGGTTGGTCAACATGCCGCGCATCGAAGTGTTGTGGCGTCCATTGACTAATCATCTGCTGGAGGTGTGCCAGCATCGACACATTCGCATGCGCGAGTGGGGCGTGGAGGCCATCACGTATTTGGTCAAGTCAGCACTGCAATTTAAGCATAAGCAGCCGCTTAAAGAGAATCTGGTAAGTGCTATTGCCTGAGAATAAAGGATGCTCCTTATTTCTATTGATTCTATATACGAATGTCGAAAAATATTAATTAGAATCCAAAATTACGAGTCCGCGATTAGGAATACAGTTATTAGGAATCCAAAATTAGAAAGACAAAAATTGGGAAAACAAAAATTTGGAAGACAAAAATTGGGAGATTAAAAATTAAGAAAAAGCCGAAATCACAAATATTTTATTAAAAATCGCGCAATTGAAATCAAAGTCCATATTTTGAAATAAATGGTTCGACAAATGTTGTCTTTTTGCTAATAGGAAAAATCCGAAATCAAAAATATTTTATTAAAAATCCCGCGATTTTCAAATTTTTGCCTTCCTAATTTTCGATTTCTAATAACTGTATTCCTTGTTTTGGATTCGTAATATTGGATTCCTAATTTTGGATTCCACATTTTTTTTTCCGAATTTTCGTATTCTGAGTAATATTTTAATTTTTGTGTTCCCAATTTTTGTCTTCCAAATTTTTGTTTTCCCTATTTTTGTCTTCCTAATTTTGGATTCCTAATAACTGTATTTCTAATTTCGGATTAGTAATTTTGAATTCCTAATTTATCGAATCCTAATTTTGGATTCCTAATTTTTTTTCCGAATTTTCGTATTCTGAGTAATATTTTTCGACATTCGTATATAAAATCATATTGCCTGAGAATTTAGGATGCTCCTTATATCCGTGGCACCCACATATCCGAAATAATATAATGTGCTTATCATCTATTTTCTTTAAAGGAACTGCAAACCATGTTGCTGAATCCACTCTCGGAGCTATCCACCGTAATGCATGCGGATGTGCGTCAGCGTCAATTGGACTGTGTGCTGCAGATTCTAAATACAGCTGGGGAAATCCTTTCCTTTGGCTGGCCAGCCATCATCGAGATAATTGGCGCCGTAAATGATCATCATGGCGAGCCGCTGATACGCACCGCATTCCAGTGCCTGCAGCTGGTCATCACAGACTTTCTAACGGTCATGCCTTGGCGCTGTCTACCCTTGTGCATCAGCACAGCAGCCAAGTTTGGCTCACAGACGCAGGAGCTGAATATTTCACTGACAGCCATTGGCCTTATGGTAATTAAAAATATATTAAGAGCCTGCAAATAGATTGACAATTCGCATCTTTTCTTTGCAGTGGAATATCTCAGACTTTTTCAATCAAAATCAGGACAAGTTGATGTCCACCCAACTGGAGGATGTGTCCATTTTGCCGGACTTTCCGGGCACCGTCAAAATGCCGCAGTTTGATAAGTTGTGGATGTGCTTGTATGCCAAACTGGGCGAGCTGTGTGTGGATCTGCGTCCCGCTGTACGCAAATCCGCTGGGCAAACATTATTCTCCACAATTGCAGCGCATGGCAGCCTGTTGAATCCGCCCACATGGCAGGCGCTGGTCTGGCAAGTGCTCTTCCCATTGTTGGACAATGTGCGTGCTCTCAGCAGCTCGGCCAGCAATGAGAAGGTCGATGCTAGCGGCAACATTCTAATCCATCATTCACGCAACACGGCCCAGAAGCAGTGGGCCGAAACGCAGGTGTTGACCCTATCCGGCGTCTGTCGGGTGTTCAACACCAAGCGCGAGTTGCTGCAGATGCTTGGTGACTTTGAGCGCGCCTGGTCGCTGATTCTGGAGTTTATACAGAACGCAGCGCTGAGCAAGAATGGGGAAGTCTCCTTGGCGGCCTTGAAGTCGCTGCAGGAGATTATGTATCACAACAGCACGGAGCGGGCGCTGAAGGATCCACAAACGGCCCAGCAACAGGACGACGAAATTTGGACGGTAAGTTTAAATATTGAAAATGCCACTTAAAAAAGGAATTTGTAAACCAGGGATCGCAAATAACAGTTAAGAGTTTTTGAAGTACAAAAAGAATTTCTATTTGAAAATCATACTCGAAAGTAGTTATCTGAATGAATGACAAAATTCCATATAAAGTACCTTTTTTAAATTTAAATTTAATTTTAAATCTATTAGATTTAAAATTAATTATAGTTTCTCGATTAAACTTTAACTCGATAAATTTTTAGAATAAAATTTGATTATAACACTTTTGAAATATCGACAACTAGCTGGAGTTTGTTCATTGTCGTTCATTTTTCGAATTAAGTTTAGTTAATTATGACAGAAGTTGTTGTAAAGTTGGTGCTTGAGATTTAAAATTTAATACAGTCGAACTTCCCTAACTCGAATCACCATTATCCAAGAAAAAAGTTCGAGTTAGAGAGACTTCGAGTTAGGGAATTTTTTTTTTTAGTGTTTTAAAAGAAACTACAAATGCATTCAATCATAAGTACAATTCAAATTTCAATTTTTTCTGTTATTTTCAACAAAAAGGGATTCTAGTTTGTTCAAGACCTGTTAATACTCTCAAAAATTGGTTTCTTCGTTCCGTTGCCGTATCCAGAATAAGTTCCCTATTCAAATGTCATCATAATTAATATTTCATTTTTTAATATAATGAAAAATGTTTTTGCTGAGATACCACATATTTCAGCAACTTTAATTTATTTGGTCTACTTTCAAATTCCTTAACTACTAATAAGTTTGAATATTTCCTTAAACATTTTAGTACACTGATGAGCTGACAAAGAAGTACATTACGAACATCTTTCCTATAGCAATTTCACAAGCTTAAGTAATTTTTGATGCAATATTCTATCATATTTCATCACCATATGCTAATGTAAACCAATATAACATATTCAAACGATCCGGTAACAAAAGTATAAAATAGAAACGAAAAAAAATTCAAACTTTGTTGGAGATTTTCCCGAAAAATTCGACTTACAGAAGTACGGGCCAATATTTTTGTTCGAGTTAGGGAGAAATTCGAGTTAGGGAAGTTCGAGTTAGGGAGACAGAATTGTATGAAATTTGCTCAGTAAATGCTATTGCCACTCGATTTTGTTCGAGTTAGAGAAACTTCGAGTTAGGGAAGTTCGAGTTAGAGAAGTTCGACTGTAGTTCGAAAAATCGATATGTTGAAACTAAAAATGATATTAGACTTGAGTCACTAAATCATAATAAACTTCATTTATTTGTTAAGATAAACAAAACACAATTTTAATTTTTTTATTTTTTATTTGAGATCCTCTACGATACGATATATATTACGATATTCTAAACGTCGGCTATGATTGATTTTACATTTTTTAAGTATTATAACTAATCTAGAGCTATTCTGTTATATTTGTTAGATTGCCTGGAACATTTGGCTAAGCATTGGCATGGAGAGCACTAAGATGTCAGCGACATCACGACAACTGTCCGGCAATGGCAGCGCCAACGACAGCCAAGAGGACTTTTACATTCCCAGTCAGGCCTTCCTAACGGCGCTCATACAAATTTTCCCCGCCATTTTCCAGCACATTCAAGTCAGGTGAGCAGTTTGTCTTTCCTTACACTCTTTCCCCAGTTGCTTATTAGCCCTTCCCCTCTTAGATTCAGTGCCTCCGACTTTGATAAGTTCTGTACGGTGTTGACCAATGCGGTGTGCATTCCCGTACAAACGGACGCCGTTCCTTACATCATGTCCACAGTTTCGGATACGTTGTTGACGCCACTGCATGATGGCATACTGGAGTGCATGGAGCTGATTCAGAAGGAGGCAACTAGATCTGATTCGGATCCCAGCATACGTCAACTGATTCCCGCCATCTTTCGTCAGCTGTTGATCTTTAGCAAGTTTGCCTGCGCACCGCCAACATTCCAGCAGAGTGTCGAGCACAACAAGTATGGCAAGCCAAGTGGTCATTATGCCAACAATGCATCGATTGAGGTCGTTAGCATGAACTACATTCCGTTTGGCGAGAAATCCATTAGTATTTGCGTTAAACTATACCAAAGCACCGCCACCGAGGAGTCGGTGGTGCAGGAACAGATATTGCACGACATTGTCAAGGCGCTGCGCACTCCGTTGGCCATGAAGTACAAGTGTCTATCCTCCAGCACCTGGAAACTGGCCATCTCCAGTCTCATCAGTGTACTGCACACGGGATTGAAAGTGGCGCGCGCAAAGTCGCAACACTTTGTCGGCCTCTGGGATGATTTGGCCGATACCCTGGACAAGTTTCTGTTTCCAGTCAGTGTGTGCACAATCGAGGATCGCGGCCTCGAGGAAATTGTACTCGATGAAACAATCGATTGCCAAGTAATTGAACTGCTGCGCGATGAAGTCTTGCCACATGCCCACGAAATGCCGCATCAGTTTATTATGCAAATTGTTGTGCTGCTGAACAAGGGCTCCATACACTCTGCATCGGACAGCAACATTTGCTATGAATCCGATTGGAAGCTACGCGAAATCTTTGCCAAAACTTGCTTTGAAACGTTGCTGCAGTTCTCACTGCTGGAGGATCAGGCAACGGCCGCGGCCTGCAATAACAATCGCCTTAATGCTAATTTGTTAACCGCTGCTGGCGTCGCTGGAAATGTCAACAAGGACTTTGCCGGCCGGCTGGCGGTCACTGCGCTGCTGCATCGCTTTCAGGAGGTGCTCAAGCGCTTCAACGATGACGAGCGTCAGAGTGGAAAGTGTCCGTTGCCTAGGTAAGTTTTCTATTGTATGGAATTAACAGATTAACCATATCGCATGTTTATAATTGCAGATTCCGTCTCTCTGAGATATCGTTTGTGCTTAAGGCAATTGCCACGCTCGTGGTCTCCATGAAGAAAGCGCCAGCATCCAAAGGTGAGCGTCTCTTTTGCAACTCTTATACAGGGGCCGTAACTTTTATAAGTTTTAAAATAAAAATTGCAAATTAACAATTGTTTTCAAATTTTTATTTTTACTATAAGTTACAAAATAACAATTATTCCTAATTTTTATTCTTTCTTTAAAACTCAAAAAAAAATCGTTAAAATTCATTTTTTTAATAAAAAGTTGAGAAATAACACTTATTTCTGATTTTTTCAATAAAAATAAAAAATAAGAGGTATTTTTAATTTTTATTTTAAAAACTACGAATAAGAGTTATTCCGTAACTGGTGTATACAAAAAAACATTTCATATGAGGCATCACGTGTCCTTTAAGGACGCAATTAAGGATCCGACTTTTTCTACTACATTTAATTTTTTGTCTATATTTCTCAACTTTTATTAAAAAAAATGAATTTTAAAGATTAGTTTTGACTTTTTAAATAAGAATTAAATTTGATTTATATCTTATAAATTGAAAATAGAGGTTGTTGTCTAATATCGATAGTCCCGACTAAAATAGGAATTTTGGTGTTTACCATTTTACTGTAGCATATTTCCTTCACATTGATTTTTTTTAGTTGAAATTAGCATTCATAACTCTTATTTGCCGTCCCTGCTCTTATACAAATATTCTAAATTTGGAAAATGTTACTAATTTAAAACGTTCTCTGTTCTACAGTTAATAAGCCCGCTTGGGATCTGCTAATTGGTCTGTATCCCTATTTGGTGGACTGCACCACAACCACATCACCAGAGGTGTCTCGTTCGCTGCGCGAGGCATTGCTGCAGTACACGGATCTGTTGCAAGCACCACGCACCTCCAATGACAATACAATACAATCGAATGGACAGCAGTGAGAATATGCCTAAAGAAATGCCGCGTGGAAAGCGAATCGTTTTTAATTGTTTAAGCGAACGTCCTTTTGAATATATATATATACTTACATAATATTTACATATTTATTTTACTGTGCATAATTTAATATTGTTATATGTATATGCTTACGCCCACTTTTTACCCTTTCCCCCGTATGTATTTGTTTAATTATTATAGTACACAGCTAATAAGAACTAAGTAAATATGTATTATCTGTCAGATGTGGGCAATAACAATTCAAAATTAATGCTGTCAAGAGCTTAACAGCTCGATAAGATAAGATGTCCAAGTCAACGCGGTTAACCTAACTATGCAGTAACAGCTTTATCGGATACAAATAAGACGACGACGAGGACAAAAACAAACAAATATATATATTTCTTTAGTACCTTTCGCTGTTTACTGATAATGAAATGATATGATAACTAAATATGAGCTATGCGTGTAGCGCATTTTAAACAACCTACCTAGAAATGGAATAGACTTGCGTGTTATCTGAATCAAATACACTTAACCATGATGCAACAACTTTGTAGTGACGTTTTTAAATAAAGCAAAATTATTATTATTATATTTATGTAATCGCCTTTTCATTAGAAGTACGAATATCATTTGATAAGCTTGATTTATGACGTCAATTTCGGCTATCGCACCTGCAGTAGTTTTTATTCACGCCGGAATTGTGATAAAGCAAATAAATTAAAATAAACTACCGGCCTTACAAAGATTACATATTCATCAGAAACTGTAATCTTAGATATTTATAGGGAGGAACTTACCTATAAACCTATAAGTGTGCTGTAAAAGGTGTTGATTCATTTGAGAGTGCAAAGAAATGTTAATCTAAATAAAATTTTTATTTTAATTTGTTTTGTTTTCATTTTAATCGGTATAATAAGTATAATAACATTTTTGTTGTTCTGTTTGTTTTTGTTTTTCATTCATTATTATTTTACCTGTTAATTTTAATGTTTTTTTTTATATAGTTTTTTTTTTGTTTTTCTTTTTAATATTAGAATTAGGCAATCGAGTTAATACTACCTTCGTTTTAAATATTATGCAACGAATTGGGTTTTTTTTTTTGTTATTTTCTGTTTTATTTATGAATTTTTAAATGTATATTTAATAAACTCATTTCCATTCTGGCTAAGCAACATTTCGGACTCTAGCGATCCACATGTTGCTTCTTTAATTATTTTTTTTATATATTTTGCTGTGCCTTTTTAACTCAATTGTTTTTTTGTAGTTTTTTTTTTAGATTTTAAATTTTAGTTTTTATGCCGTGGGCGCTAAATGTACAGTTGCCTTGTAAAAATGTACAATTCAAGCGCTTGCTTTTAAAATATTTCTTGGTTTTGGTTTTTTTGTTTTATATTTATTAATGTTACAATTACTAATTTAGATTTAGCTGAAAGTCGCAATCACCTTAATAATAGCCGCATTTATATATATATTTCTATATATATATATTCATATATATATTTTTAGCGTTAATTAACCTTGTGTTCTTATTATTTTAAATCTTTGTTTAGTTTCATGTTCTGTTTGTGTTGGACAGTGGGTAAGGGGAAGCGGGAGGGGTAGGGAGGGGGAGTCTTAGATATAATACAATTTTTATATTTTTTTATTACTGCACTAACGCTCGTGTGGATTGCAATTTGATTTAATATATGTATGTACTTAGTTATTAACTGGTTTGTTCTTGCGTCTATTTATTCTGCTGCCTTCCGGTAATATGGTATTAAGTATGTATGTATGCTCTGTGTATGTAATTTATTTTAACAATTTAGTTGGTTTTACTAATGATCATTTTTCTGTTGTGAATGTATTTGCGTGTGTGTAATAATTAATAATGCAATTGTTTGTTTAACAAAAGTAACGCAAATGTTCAAGTGCTAAAAACAAGTGTAGAACTTTTATATATATTTAAATATATACAGACGTGTGCGAAATAATAAGAACAGCATATGTGAACAATTAATTTGGTAAAAAAAAGTGTTAAGAAAACATAATTATATTAAACCCTTATATAATTTAAATAGTACACACTTTAAGCTATGTATATCCAAATAGAATTCAAATTCTGCTG